>APFE030622843.1:8264-28771 GCA_000404065.3 Pinus taeda
GAGGGTTTTTAATATCTCTTTTTCCAAATGCTTATATTTTGATTTTTGAAAGTTGTATTGAAATCGATCTACATAGTCTTCCAAACTTTCATCTTCCCCTTGTATCATATTGAAAATATCTTCATTGGCTTTGCAATAGTCTTGGTACTTCTTCAAAAATATGTTTTTCATGTGCTCCCATGATTGGATGCAATTCCCACCTAGGCTTATGAACCGTCGGAGAGCTGCTCCTTTTAGAGTAAGAGGAAACACTTTCAACCTTTGATTGTTAGTGTAATAATCATATCCTCTACAAAGTATTTCAAACTGAAACAAAAATGTATGTGGATCTTCATTTGCTAATCCATGAAAATTTGGTAAAGATGGGGGAATTATGTGCATTTGTGTCACTCCTCCTAGATCTTTCATAGGAAATTCAAAAGTAGAAACGTGAGCCATTTCTTACCATAGTATAAGACGTTGTTCATGTGTTTCTTCGAGGATCCTTCTTCAAATGTTCCTGTCAATTGGTTAGTGAAATGAGTGGTGCTTACATCACCACTTGCGTGAGATCATGTGATTCATTTTTTAAAAATTTCTATCTTTTCCTAATCATTCACACAAAAATTCAAACATCTATTTCTACCTTAGGTTCTTTAACAATCCTTCTGGAAAGCGGACGGGGGAGCATGGCTTTTACATGCTCCGTACACAGGTTATTACCTTCCGTTTTTAAGATCCAACTCTTCCCTAGCAGGCACTCACAGATTCACACTACTCTTTAGAAATGGCTACACTCTCCCCGGAAACGGCGCCAAAATGTGGAGCGATAAAAAGGTGTCTTTTAAGCTCCTAATTACCTCACATTAATTATCAACCCAGGGACGACTTTTTATTTCAAGAGTGTACTCAGTCTGAGGTGGCTATTTACTCAAGAGTAATGATTTGCAGTATAGTGCTTAAAATACAAAAGTAAATGAATTCTAAACCATTACTTCAAAAGGATAAAATCACACAAGGCAGCTTATCAGTCAAGGGTGCGGAAGCGATAACCCATCCCTCTAGAAACTGATGGAAAGGAAATTAGAGCATCGACCATAGGTCTGGGAGCTAGGCAGCGACTGCTGAGGCTCACTATAGCCTTAGACCTTCTCTCACACCAAAGCAACAAATGCAAGTAAATGAAACGGTAGAAAGTAAAATAAAACAGTGAATAGGAAATGGAACAGCAAGTCTAAAATGGAACGACCGTAAATGGAACAGCAAACGAGAATTAAAGGAATCTGAACAACAAACTTTAATTAATGGAAATGAACAACAGCAAAGCCAAATTAATAGCAATCTTTACTCTAAGAATAAATCGAACAGCACAAGGAAATAGAACAGCATTGATTAATGATGGAATATGAAACAATGCTGGAAAGTCAAATATAAATACACACGGCACACCTTAATAGTAATCTGATATGTTAATCCAATTATCAATCTTAGTTATAAAGAATACGACAATATTTTGTAATGGAACAGCAATGTCAATAGATTCAACAGTCGCCAGGAAATATAATCTCTAAGATGAATTCTGGAATACCAATTTATGAAGGTCACAACACGGTTACGTTGTAATTGAACATCAATAACATTCTGTAATGATCAACAACTTTATATCAATGATTAGAAGAACAACAATGTGTTACCAAGTCAAGATGAATCAATACTACTTTCCTGTCATAGAGAATGATATTGATCAGTTGGACATAAATCAAATATAATAGAACCGTGATGTAAAATAACAAAACATACCAGATTACTGAATAAATCTTGATAAGAAAACCATGCATGAACTAAAGATATAATATACAGCAGCAGCACAATCCACTAGTGGCTGGGTCCTTCGCCGCCAGCGGATGCTGCTGGGCTACTTTAGATGAGAAGAATGAGCAACAACTCCCAAATCATATATTAATCATCAAATTGTGCAATCATTACAACAAAAAAAGCTTGAGAATTACAATGGCAATGCAACAATCCCTATCCTATCATGAATAATCCATCATCATTCTTGAATCTCCAATCCTGAATCCTCAATTCTCCATCCCCAAAGTCATCCTGAAGTCATCCCCAAAGTCATCCTCATCTCTGATCTCTGTTTTCATTTAAATAGAGAGATCAGAGAGAAGTTACAATAAAGATAAGTACAACATGATTTGTATTAAAAAATTGGATTGTTTCCAACCAATTGATCAACAAGAAGATATATTTCCATTCATCTCTCAAAAAAAGCAAGACGAATTTGGGTTTGCAACTAAGATTTGGAGGACGGTCGTAACAGCAAATCTAAGAAAATCGTGCTCAAAGATCCCTGTGGTTCTCTCAGTACAAGCCAAATTTGGGCAAATCGTTCTTCAATAAAGTTAATTGGGTCCGTTCTAGACAAAACCCATGTTGCAGAGTTTCCACATTCTTCTTCATTTGCTCAGAATCTCAACTGCAAAACTGTCACTTCTTATTCCAACGAATTTCTGAGTTGGCATATTTAATGGTCAAATCTTCAATCTAGAAATTTTCTTGGAGGTTAAAAATGGTAAATAATGTTACAACTAATTTATTGAAACTATCATTGATAAAATCATTCATAATCATCAATTTATTAGAAATAAAGGAGAATAAATAGTATTCATCCATAAGGTCATAAATCATTTATAAAATGGATTTAAATGATAAATTATAACAAATGATATGATGAAGAATAGTGGAAATGGGTGGGATAAGTGTTCGAAAGTGATAATAATAATCGCATATTAATAGCCCAACAAGGATCAATCCTTCCTAAGACTTCTTATATAAATATAATGCAATAGGGGTGTAATGGATATCTATTCTGGGAAGACATTGTGAGTGAGGAAGATGTAACCGAACATGAGCTCGTTTCTAAGGCTGAAACACCTTAGTATGTAACTGTTTTGTGTGATATATAAAACTCGGGTTTAGTGTTTACGTTTATGTGCATTTTATAATTGATTTAGAGCGTGTTTGTGTTTTGTAAAGAACTTAATTCTGTATTGTGAATTAGTATGGAAATCACTGTAAAAAGTTGGGAAATTCCACAGATTTCACATGGCGCAACTGTTGTATATGATATATATAAATCTATGTATTAATGCTGCAACGGAAGGTGGATATATATAATACCGTGTGTGAATTTCTTGGGGAGCGTAAACTCTAGTTATTGAATTTAGAGCAGTGTTATATGCATGGAAGAGACAACGCGTGCCTAATATATTTGTTGTTAATTATATATGCAACCGATTACAGGGGATAAATATATAAAACTGAGCATGAATACCTTGCAAGCGTGGGCGCAATGGATTGCATGAGATACATAAAGATCTGTCTAATTATTACAATTGAGTGACGGTGGTAGTATAGGTTCATGCCTGTGTAATTTTTAGATTTAATAAGAGAGATACAACATTATATGTGAATGTGCGCAGCAAGTTCTCCTTGAGTGAGGTTCCACAGAGGAAAATTGGAACGATGTTTTCCAATTGTCATTGCTATTGTTCTTTTTGTCATTGCTATTGTTGTTGAATTTTATTTGTTGGACCGTAAGTGGAATGAAAGCCATAGTATGGTAGGAGTATGATCCAAACTTATTTGCATAGTCATTCGTCGTCCATTACCTCAACTGGCATGAGCGCATGACGCCAAAACGACATCGATCTCTGAGAATTCTATTGGTATTGAAAGAGGAGCACCGTGGGTCTCTAATGTATTGTGTTTGCACCATTGTAGCAAATCAATTCTTGAAAGGTCGCAATAATTATAAATCTATAATTTCCTTGTAAGGCATGCTTAAAATTTTTAAGTTCGATGCCTTGATTCTAACTTAGAAAGGTTGTGGCCTGTTAATGAAAAGGAAGGAAGCTATCAGTTAATGACTGATAATTCTGGAAACAATATAGAGGAAATTGAGGCAGAGATTCAGGAGATTACTGTCAAATTAGAGAGACTATCATTAGAGCCTGCAACCCCGCCATCACCGTCCTAGTGCATTTAATAGTACAATGGTCATTTCTTTTTCAAACATTCTTTCACCCGGATCTTGAAGTTGATCTCTTATTTCTAAAATCCTCATGAAATATGAGGCTATTCTTTCTTCCTCTGGAATCTTCAATTTATATAGTTATTGCCTTAGAGAGATGACTTCTCCTGCAGTACTTACAGAAAACAACTCTACCAATTTGTTATATATATCTTTTTAAGTGCTTAATTTTGATACACATGGGATGAGAGAGCCCTTAATGGATTCTATCTCAATCCTCTAGGCCCTTACTGCCCCTTTCATGTATTTAGCAAATGATTGAGAATAATATCTAGGAGGTTGGGTTATTCACCCCTTAATGTGCTCAATCACTTCATTCTCAATAAGATTTAAATGTGCTCTTTTCTTCCACATAGAAAAATTTGAATCCCAAAATAATTTGTTTCTCCCCATTTAAAAATACATTTTGATGGATTTAGATGAAGTCATAAATATACTTGCTTGAGTAGATGCTTTTTCTCTAGTTGCCTTTTCCTTTAACTTGATAGTGATATAGATCATAGAAGACTACTTATTGATAGATTCTTTCTACAAGAGTAATCCTTGATCCATTTTGGAGAGAGATCACTTTGTCAGAGTTCTTCAGAGGTTAAAGCTTTGCTTTAATGAGAGACAAATTTCCTAAAAAACACATTCGAAGATGATGACAATTTTATTTGATCTAGCATTCTTTGGTATTTTGAAAAATATTCCACTCCTTAGATGATGGTTGAGAGATGATCTCATAAATTCCTCTATGGTTTTTGGCATTTTTTTCTGCTTCTTCCTTGATGATGATCCCAAGATTTCTTTTGAAGAATATTTCTTCAATCTAGGGTTTTGGTATGATGTATATATTGAAATTGTGCTTTGATATCCTTCCACTAACTTTGATGCCCTTATTTGATTAAATTACCCTTCTTGAATTTTTCACCTGATCCATGTGGATGTTGGTGGCCACCCACCTATCCCACTTAGACCCCCACAACTGTCTCTTTCAATTTTTCAATTTGTGTAATTGTAGAACAATTTACTATTGTTAGCAGTTTTTTGGGTCATGAACTTCTGGAGTGGTTTTGAGGCACTAAACGGCGTTTTTTGGGAAATTTGGGAGCAACATAGCTTTATGGATCAATATTTCTCTTCCCAAAGTTGTAGTGCTTAGATAGATATTTCTAACAAGTTATTGTAGGCATCAAATGGAGATCGGGTGCCAAAGTTATGACCCTAGGAAGTTGATGTAACAATTAACCCAAAACGGGGCCCACAGCTTGGCATTTCATCTTCTAGGGTTAAGTTTTTGGATGTTAAGGGGTTTCTATTTTTTTCTCAACAATAAATAGGCCTTCGACCCTCATTTTAACATAGTGAAAAGGCATGTAGCGGCCACATCTCTTCTTAGTGATAATCTACCATCACCATAGCTGGTTTATTTCCATTTTTGTTTGTAAGCATTTTTTAGTATTTTACATTAATGAAGTGAAGTATTATTTCCACTACGTCTCTGTGTTTATTGTTATCTCTGTAATTTGTTGCATTCCCGTTTAAATCTAGATCATCACCTTAGCTCTGATACCATGTTGAGAAATCCAGGGCACCGATAGTTAAGTGCTTTGTCTACTTTGATAATTTCCTCGGAGAGTCTTTCCACTTCTTTATTATGATATTCTATTTCCTATGTTACTATTGTGTTATTTTCATCAATACAATTACCAATTCATGAACAATAAAGAGACAAGAGACACAGTATATAGGTTGTCAGCCATGGCCAAAAGCTCTCACTCTTTGTGAGGAAAAATCAAATAAATTCTTCTTGTAGAACCTTCAATGTACGAATACGAAGACCATGACAAAGACCCTTGACACTAGATCCCTTCCAATGCCAAGTCACATGCCTCCTCTTTAACCTTAGATAAACTCTCTACTTATTCTTCTTCTTCTTCTTCTTCTTTGATTGCTTGAGAATATTGGCCCCTTCTTATAGGTCTGCAACCTTTTGCTTCATAACGAAAACCTTAAATCCATCGTTTGATCCTTGAATGGTCTCCTTCTGGAGGGATATTTCTTTCACATCTACTCGCCTTCCATGAGTGAAGTTTTCACCCAATCTAAATCAACCTTATATGATTGCAACCTTCAGCCTGATTCAGATATGTAATATTCACATGTGTGAGGATAGATTAGCCCACAAAAGGTCCCACAATAATGTCACAGTTGATTATCCCTTAATTTATCTCCCGAATTGTTTTCCTCCAACTGAGGTTGACCATTAATATATATAGTGGTTTGTCCATGACTATTTGGTAGACATGATCACTCGAGTGGGCCGACATTATCTTTCTAGAGTTTTCCCTTTCATTATTGGCTGACTTGAGTGAGGACTAGTGACAAGTTCTTAGAGGGTCACATACAAAAAACAATTTTACTTTTACAATGTGTAACATGCCTTGAATACATCACAACGACTTTATATACTTTTATAACTAGATGACAAAATCCCTAAAAATTATCAATGGGAGCCTTAACTGTTATAGACATTTTTGGGCACTGCAACCCCAATCATAAATGTCCATAAACTAAGGGCTCCTATGTCCATAAAAGTGTTGCTTCACTACTTAAAGGAACAAGGTCAGTTGATTACATCGTGTCCCAGAAGTTCTCCACAATAAACTGCTCAGAAATGATAAAAAATGGACCATACTAAATGCCCAGTGTAGAGGGTACGATGCATATCACCTTCCCAGTGTAAAGGGTGCGATGCATACTTGATGGCCCCTCTATATGGTGCGATGGGTGATAATGGAGAAATGGCTGAGACAATTTGCGAGGTGGAAGATCATAGAATATTCCAGAAACTTCCCCTCTAACACTTGCCTCTCTGATTTCGACCAGGGATGAGTAAGAGATCATCAATCTCCAAGTGGAATCAAGAACTATCAGAGAGAGGACACCAATCAAAATCCCAGAAGTGGACTCACCCCCTGCAGTCAACTATATATGGATCCCTCATCACAAAGATCCAGAGGCTGGAATTTTGTATCTTGTAGAGAAGTGTTGTTGGTTTTCTGGTGGAATATCATAGTGTTGGGTGATCTAAGCTTTACTTGAGGTGAAGAAGGGCTTTCTTGCTGGAGGATGATGTTGGGTCAGAACAATTGGTTGTAATCCTCTTGCTATTCTTGATATTAATAAAGCTATTCAAGTTTTCCTCCAAATTCGTGTATGTTTCATTGTATATGCATTTTTGTAGTTAATACATATCTGATCCTGTGTTGTTTATGAATATAGATCTTTGTTTTTCGCTAGTATTATGCTTCTTTGATTCCACAGGTGCTCTCTAAAGCTATGTAGATAAAGAAAGAGCAGCAAAGATCTATCGAGAAGGAGAGGAACTAAGCAAGGAACAAAAGCGCAAGACAAAGGTTGGTGTCCTCTGTTCCCCTGTTGTATATTTTTAATAAAGGAAAACGAAAGTAGGTTTAACTTGTTTGTTTCTAAGATAGCTACTAGTCTTAGTGGGAATAGCAGCACTAAGTGGACACTATTCCTGGTAACAAAATGGCGACTGAGCTGGGGAGCGAGTAGATTGTTTGTTAGTCTATTTTTGTTTGTTTTATAAACTTACAGACAGAGCCTGAAGTCAAGCCAGCTAGCCTTCGAACTGCATTTTCTATGCAAGTGCAAAGTAGGTCAATGCTACTTTAGTCTATCTCTCGGTTTTATTTATAAATTGAACAATCGATATGTAAAAACTCTAATTTCCCTAAGTGGTGGCTCTAGTAACCTCCTTAGATCAACCGCTGTGATTTATATTTACTGAACATCACTTACTCAGCCTAAATCCCTGAACTGAACTACAAATTGTGATCAAAGACTGGATAAAAGTCTCACGCTAGTACCATCGCACCATTCCTTCAAGGTTGTCTATATGCATCGCACTTCCCGTGTGCAGTAGCTGCAATGCATACTAGATTCCCTATGTGACAGGTGTGATGGTCAAGCAAGGTTGATTTTACCTTCAGACTTTGGTTTTTCTTCACACTTTTCAGTTCTATTCAGGAGTTTTGATGTTTGTGGTCAGTATATCTATGTGGAAGCCCTCTTCTCTTCCATCATTCCACCTCCATTATGCAAAGAACTGTAAGTGTTTTTTATGTATTGTGCGCCACTTGCAGTTCTCTTTTACAAAGAAGTAGTGTAATCAGACTGTCGTTTCTTGATCTAGAAGTGTTGCAAGTGTTGTTTTCAGTCATAGAAGAGAATCCCATTGTTCTTGATAGTAGATTGTATTATTACTCTTGCATGTGATTTGAATTAGTAGTTTTTCAAGTGTCGAAAACAATTTTCATTTCGAAATCGCAATGTGTCATCCTTATCTTCACTTCATTTTGAAGAAGAAATTTGTTAGTATTGTTGCTTTGGAAAATAATTAAAATTTTCACTTAGCGTTCTTCTTATCCTTCATACATTAAGAAGGCTGAAAAAAAATACATGCATGTGCATTTGCATTTATATTGCTTGGTTTGATTTAGGACAGTACATTTAGTGTGTGCTCTGTGCTCTTTGTTCAAAGACCCTTAGTTCTCTTCCCTTAGTAGTTAGGATTTTCATTGCCAAAAGAAGATTAAAAATTTGTTTATCATCTTAGACTGCATTTTAGGAATTGTATACACATCATGCTGTGAACCTGGAAGGCAAATTTTTAAACAAGATCAACTACAAAATAAATTTAATGAATCTAAAAATGCTTTGGAACCTAACGCACAACATCTAGAAGTCTAGGCTAGAGACGTATTCCGACATCATAAAACCTGGTAACTATTGTTTTCATTGTTGGTTGGGTGATTCTTCCACTTTGAGACAACAAGTGTCAGTATGGACTTATGCTCCCATGTACCGTCGAGTATATATTGGGGGACCACAATAGGCTATATCATTTATCCTTAGGAAGCTGAGTCTGCTGCCCTATCGATCGCAATACACTGAACATAGCATTCGAGAAGATTGACTGCCGTACCATAAAAAGTATTCTGTAGTTTTGCGATTGGTTTGGTAATCCCTCTGCCTAGATTTCTAGAGAAGTCTCTTTCATTCCTTTTTGGACTCCTTAAAGGAAAAGGTCCATCTAAGCACTTGTCACTTCAGGCTCATTAAAAATCGAAGGCAACTAGAGTCATCTTTTGTTTTTTCTCGACTCTTAAAAATTGAAAAAACAAGCTGTGTCAAAGCGTCTAAAATTTATTTTAATCGGAATAACATCGCAAGTTCCCTCATTAGTATTTAGGTTGAGAAAAATGGAGTCTACCAACCAAGGGTTTCCCCTTGGAGGAAATCCTAGTCCTTTCTCCTCTTGGGGAGATGTTGGTGCACCCCATATGGCCACATTGTCACTTCCAGGGTTGACGATTGGTTTGTCGGTATGGGTCTTCTCTACCTCTGTCATTCAGAATACCGTAATTCTTGAACAGTCAAGTCAGCAACTAGGTGATACTAGAGTTACCCCCCAACCTTCCACTTCGTCTGTTTCTCCCTCTCCTCCTTCCTCTTCGCTTGATGAAGCTGGTAAAGCTAAAGATCAAGTAACTGAGAAGAAGAGGAAGCGAAAAGAGAAAAAGGAAAAGAAGAAGAAGGAGCAAAAAGAAAAAGGGGGCAACCATGTGTCGTCTAGTGAAAATCCTCACATCGCACCATCTAAACCTAAATCTCCATGTTTCATTTGCAAAGGAAATCACTATCATCGAGATTGTCCTTGCATCCCTCAAATTTTAAGGGACTGGTCCCCTCATTTGCACAATCCGGTGTTGTCAACATTTGATGATCATGTTGAAAGTACACCTTCAACCAGTGAAAGCAAAGTATCTGGACAAAAAAGGAATTGCAAATTTCCTTGTAAATTGTGTGAGGGAGATCATGCCATCCATCATTGTCCCTTCCTAGGCGAAGCCAAAAGAATTTTGGATGACCGTCCTGCTTCACCGCTATGGCTCCCTCCTGGATATAAGAAATTCTTGCCGAGTCCACCACTGGTTGAAAATCTGACCGACACGCCATTGTGGTCAGTCGAAGCATCTATCATTGAAAATGAACCCTCTGAATCCATACCTGACGAAAGTCAAAAGGTCGACGCGACAGTCGACCCAATTATGCCTTCAAAGTGATCATCTTCGAGTGATACTGTCACTGAAGAGAAAAAGAACGACACCATTCAAATTCTTTTCGTAAACACAGACTCCGATGAAATTGGAGGCAGTCTACCCGTTCCTTTACCGCAGGAAGGAAGTTCATTAGAGTCGTATTCGGCCGTCTATTTGGTCCCACCTCCAAGCAACCTAGTTGTTTCCTTCTATTTGAATCTAATAGGCAGACCCCGTTTACTAGCTAGTGTACCATTCCGAATCATTGTACAAGCTTAAAAAATGGTCATGGCTAGTACCATCATAGATGAAGGGGATTCTGTGAGTATCTTTTCCTCAACTACTTGGAAAGCACTGGGTTTGCCATCGCTTCTGCCTGAAATGAGAAATCTGATAGGCTTTGACAAAGGAACCAGTCGACCATTAGGGATCCTTCCCAATGTGCCCATTACTTTCAGAAGGAAAACCATTCACATGAACATGATGGTAGTCCAAGGTCCCCTAGATTATAATCTACCCATGGGGTGTGACTATATTTATTGCATGGGAGTCATCGTCTCCTCACTCTTTAGAGTAATGTGTTTTCCGCATGAAGGCAGAGTGGTCAAGCTCATAGACCAGCTGTCATTCCCCGGTTCACACATAGAAAATAGTCAAATACCATCCCTAAATGGTCCTTTCATGCAAGTAATGTCTCGTCGATCTCTATTCTTTCCACCTGATGAGCACAAGTGATTCGGGAGGATCTGGCTGAAACCCAGGGGGCATGCACCCTGGCCTGCTTCGGCAAGGAAATTGTAGGTATAAAGTAGATTTCTGCAGAGGAAAATGACTGGTCTGAAACCCGTCCTTACAGGAAAAGGGAGTTAGACCAGAATAAGATTCCCTCGTCAAGGTTAGGAGGTTGGGATTTAGAGCCACCTTGGTCGAGATGGACTAAGGTAGGAAGTGTTTCTATCTACAATGTGGATGGAAACTATCTTGGAAAATTAAGAGCTTCTATATGGTAACCTGGAAATTTTTCATTATACCTGGGGGCATGCAAACCTTTTTGCATGCAAGCGAAGAGCGACCATTTATTTTTTAAATTTGTAGGTCCTCTAACCCTTTAAACTCATAGGATTGGTCGTTTCCTAGCTTGCATAAAGAAACGATCCGGGGAAAAGCTTTAAAAGATGCAAGCTCCATAAAAAATGGCATCTTAGAGGAGATATCCTTGTTATATGACTGGCATGAGTAGTTTTAACATGGAATTCAAGCTCGCTAAAATATAAACAAAAGCAATGAGCAAATGTTTCCCCCATAGTTTAAGCTCATTAAAAAATGAACCGATCCCCGATAAATAATCATTATTAATGCATTATCATCAGCTTTTGAGGCTTGGTCGTGTTCTCATCATCACCTCCACTCTATTTTAGCCGATCATTCACCTCCATTTGATTGTTTACCCCTTTTGAGGAACATCTGCGAAGAGTGATTCTGTTAGCCATCCCTGTGACACCGTCGTGATTGGAAAATTCCAAACATTACCTGGAATCAGCCACTACCTAAAAACATCACTCGTTCCTCGAAAAACGAGTCTCCTTTATACTATTTTCAACTAACTCATAAAATATGAAAGGATTGTCGAGCGATTAGCCTCTCCAGCTCGTTAAATTCATCAGAAGTTCTATCCCTCCTCTAGATTTTAATCTTTTTGGACTTGAGGGATTATTACACAAAAAGATCGAGCGCTTGTCTTGTTCGGCTCATTAAAACTATAGAAAATTCATCCCTTTCACATTATTTTAAGATTTTTCGGACTTAAGGGATTATATGACATAAAATAATCATTGGAGTTTCCTTTCCATCCCTTACAGACTCTCTAAAAATTAAAAGGACCGAGTTATCTTTATCATTAAACGCGTTAAAACCTAATAGCGACAAACTTGTCCAAATGGATGAGAACGAGTTTCACTGTCGCTAGGCTCGTTAAAACATAGTGATAGGTTTTCCCAGAGGGTGAATTATAGAACAAGCATATGTTATCCTCCTCAAGCTTGACAAAAATAAAGAGGCATTGGTCAGCAATGACTGGGGAAAATTGGGAAGAAAACTTGAAGAAACTTTATTGGTAGCAAGTCGCTCTTGAACATGACACATTATCTCCGCATCCGAGTCGGGTTGGGTTTTTCCATTCACTGGTCATATCACCATTGGTTCCTCACACCATCCATCTTTGGGGTTAACACTACCAATCCATCGTCAGTGTCGCCGATATGTTCAAGAGAAGTTGCTCAAAGAATTCACCTGTGTCTCATCCACTGCAATACATTCACGCTCCATTCTTTCATGACCACCACCCTGAACCCTGTATCATCAAATCATTTTCACCTCCAAAATCATTTTCTATGTTCCGTGTCGTAGATGTGGGATTCATTAAGGCCCTCCTATGATGGTTCACTTCTTTTCGACATCAAGTCATTATCTAAGAAGTTGACCTAGGAACACCCCCTTTCAGTACTTTGAAGCTTTCATGCCTCAATGGCAAGTTTCTCACTTTCGGTGACATCTTTACATAAATGGCCTTCGACCGAGAGATTTTTCATGGTGTTTGATGCCAAATCCTTTTTCACACCACGCGAATTGTATTGTAGTGCCTTGAGGGTCATTGTCATTATTGGTGACTCCTCTCGCACCTGTTAACAGCTTACATCATTGGCTGGTAATCAGACGATGTCTTTCCATGTTCGACTCCAGAACATTTTTCACATGGATCGACTTGTACTCCTAGTGAAGATGGAATGCGTTTTGAAGACCCAGGATCTAGTTTCATCCATCTGGGCTGCAATATATTTAGGAATATAAAGACATCAAATGTACATCATTGCTGAACAGATGATCATCCAAATCAAAGGATGACGACTCCATCCGAATCATCAGTCTGCTACACAGAAGGTTGTCTGTCCTAGGTAAATGAAAGTGAATTTATAAAGCTGAGCATGGGAATGCACGTCTCAACTAGATCATGAAAAATATTATGAAGATAATGTATTGTATTGTATCTTATTACAGGTCACCTCCCAGCTCGAAAAAACTTCGGATCCTCACGGTAAAGAATTTCACCTGACATCAAAAGATTAATGACCTCATGCTTCAGGGGGCAATTGTTATAGACATTTTCAACCAAAATCATAAATTTCCATAGACTGAGGGCTCCTAAGTCCCTAAAAATGTTGCTTCACTACCTAAAGAAACAAGGTCAGCTGATTACATCATCTCCCAGAAGTTTTCCACACAAAACTACTCAGAAATGGTCAAAACTGGACCATACTAAATGCCGAGTGCAAAGGGTGCGATGCATATCACCTTCCTAGTGTAAAGGATGCGATGCATACTAGATGGCCCCTCTATAGGGTGTGATGGGCGAGAATGGAAAAATGGCAGAGACAATTTGTGAGGTGGAAGATCGTAGAATCTTCCACAAACTTCCCCTCAGACACTTTCCTCTTTGATTTCGACCAAGGATGAGTAAGAGCCATCAATTTCCAAGTGGAATCAAGAACTATCAGAGAGAGGACACTAATCAAAATCCTAGAAGCTAATTCACCCCCTACAATCATCTATATATGGATCCCTCATCACAGAGATCCAGAGGCTGGAATTTTGTATCTTGTAGAGAAGTGTTGTTGGTTTTCTGGTGTAACATCATAGTGTTGGGTAATCTAAGCTTTACTTGAGGTGAAGAAGGGCTTTCTTGCTGGAGGATAATGCTCGGTCAGAACAATTGGATGTAATCCTCTTGTTATTCTTGATATTAATAAAGCTATTCAAGTTTTCCTCCACATTCGTGTATGTTTGGTTGTATATGCATTTGTGTGGTTAATACATATCTGGTCCTTTGTTATTTATGGATATAGATCTTTGCTCTTCAATAGTATTATGCTGCTTTGATTCCACAGGTGTTCTCTGAAGCTGTGTAGACAAAGAAGGAGTGGCAAAGATCTATCGAGAAGGAGAGGAACCAAGCACAAGACAAAGGTTTGTGTCCTCTGTCCCCTCTTGTCTATTTTTCATAAAGGAAAATGAAAGTAGTTTTAACTTGTTTGTTTCTAAGATAGCTACCAGTCTTAGTGGGAATAGTAGCTCTAAGTGGACATTATTCCCGGTAACACATACTAGAAGAAACCTCATTTTCTTCCATAACTTCTACAATTATTGAATTTGAAACATTCTGAATCTCATTGTAAATATTCTCCAATTGTGCACATGAGATAGAATGGGTGGGAAGCGTGGGTAAATTTTGCAGTTCAACACTGTAAGCATGTTGTACTAGTTTATTATGGTGAGGTTGTGGAATGAGTTGAGTAGGAAATTGTGTACGGAATGGAGCATTTTGATGAAGTAGATGATTGGGTTGAGTGGATAATTTTGATATGCAAGCAGGATGTTGTGGGAGAGCTGGTGAAGAATACAGAGAATGTGTTTGTCCTACAAGATGAGGGAGAGTAGTCATACAATCATAAGATGAACCATGCCAAATTTGTAGACAAGATTGGTGGTGGTTATATTGAGATTGACATGGCTGCCCTAACACATAAGTATTCCATAATGGATTATGCAAGTAAGAAAATGGAGAGGAAGTGTTTTGAACCATACCTATAGGCCATGATTTCCATGGTTTTGACCTTGTTGTAGCTTCCTCATCTCTTTCATTTGCTACTTCCATCCTAGATAAGGAAGAACAACTATTTATTGGATGCTCCTTTCAGTAATGAGGGAAAAACACTTCTTCAAATTCTTGATTTTTTTGAACCTGCAAAACATCCAATTTTGAATTTAAAGAGCTAATAAAATAAACTTTAAAATTTTCAAATAAAACATTGATTTCAGCTCTTATGTCTCCTATTCTTGTAGTAGATTTGGAAAAAAAAGAACAAACGTCTCTATAATTCTTACCAGCCTTGGATATTCCTCTTGAATACCTTATGCACAATTCACAAACATCATCATATGACAACTGAAAAACATCACCTTTTCCTATTAGATTTAAGAGTTCTAAAAATTCATCTTTGATTCCTTTGAGTAGGAGTGTTTTTAAGATCTCTTTTTTCAAATGCTTATGCTTTGAATTTTGAGGTTATATTGAAATCGCTCTACATAGTCCTCCAAGCTTTCATCTGCCCTTGTATCAAATCAAAAATATATTCATTGTCCTTGCAATCGCCTTGGTACTTCTTCAAGAATATGTTCTTCATGTCCTCCCATGTTTGGATGCAGTTCCCACCTAGGCTCATGAACCATCGAAGAGCTGCTCATTTTAGAGTAAGAGGAAACACTTTCACCCTTTGAACATTACTAAAATAATCATATCCTCTACAAAGTATTTTGAACTCAAATAAGAATGTATCTAGATCTTGATTTGTCAAGCCATGAAAATTTGGTAGAGAAGATGAGGGATTGCATTTGTGTCACTCCTCCTAGACCTTTGATAGGAAATTCAAAAGTTGCAATGTGAGCCATTTCTTACCATAATAGAAGAAGTTCTTCATGTGTTTCTTTGAGGCTCCTCCTTCAAATTTTTCTATCAATTGGTTAGTGAAATGGGTGGTGTTTACATCACCACTTAAGTGAAATCATGAGATTTGCTTTTTAAAATTTCAATTTTTTTTTTTTTTTTTTTTTTTTTTTTTTTAAGTCATCAACATAGAAATTCAAACATTTATTTCTACCCTAAGTTCTTTAACAATTCTGCTAGAAAGCGAGCGGGGGAGTAGGGATTTTACATGTTCCATATGTCGGTTCTTACCTTCCATTTTTAATACCCAACTCTTTCCTAACAGACACCCATCAGATGCACACTACTCTTTAGAAATGGCTACACTCTCCCTGGCAACGGCGCCAAAATGTTGAGCGATAATTAACTCCTAATTATCTTCACATTAATTATCAATCCACGTATGATTTTTTTTATTTCAAGAGTGTACTCAGTCTGAGGTGGTCATTTACCCAAGAGTAATGTTTTGCAGTATAGTGCTTTAAAATGCAAAGATAAATTACTGTTGGAAAAAAATATCTAATTGGAATAGCAAGAAACTAAAATATTCTGTAACTAAATCATTCACTCAAACAATCATCAATCGAGGACTCAATAATGATAACTTTCTCCCCTATAAACTGATGCAAATGAAAATCAATCATAGGCAAGATCTTTAATCTGCGAACTTAGACAGCAGTAATAAGTGTCCTTTACATTTGTTGATCTTTCAATCCACACTAAAGAAAATAACTAAAAATGGCAATTCAATTGGAAATTCTCACTAAAACACACTTGCTGCAATATCAGTTAAAAGGTGAAATCAAATCCTTGCATGAAAGAGATAACAACTAAGCCTATTTGAATAGCAACACTAAATTAATGGAAATGAACAACAAAGCTAAATTAATGGAAATGAACAACAATCTGAAATATAACAGAACAAAAAAGCTAATTATATAGAAAGACACAGTAACTACAAATGTAACTGAATTGACAATCTTAATCTAGCAGATTGAATAGCAATCACAAGTATAAATGAACAGTAATCGTAGTTATTAAATGAACAGCAATCGCAATTAAAAATGAACAGCAGATTCTAAAATGGACAGCATAGTATTATATCAGAATTAACAACATGACATTTTAAGTTGTAAATAATAATATTTCTATCAACACAATCCAATTATGATTTCGATGTAACAGGGTGATTTAGCGAAATGTTCAGAAATAGACGATTACCCAATAAAGCAAATTAAGGAAATGAAAAGGAAATCAAACCATCGCATGACTAGAACTATAAAATAATGGTACAAATAGCAAGTGGATCCATCAGGGTCGGGCCCTTAGCGCTAGTGAAGCAATGTCAAATTACTTTAGGAGATGCGGAGGAATTGCAATTGTTTTTATATGTTAATCATTTCATAAACATTACAATAGTTTTGTTCTCTGCTTCAACAATGAGAGTCAACAATAATAGTTACAATCTCTCAATAATAATTCTCCCATTCCTTCTATCCTATCCTATATATCTCTAATCTATCTAATTCTCTCTCTAATTATCCATCATGAATCCTCTTCATCCCCTTCTCTAATCTCTGTTCTCATTTAAATACACAGAGAGTAGAGAGAAGTTACAACAGATATGATTACAATATGATTTCTATTGCAAAATTGGATTGTTCTCAACAAATTGATAAGAAACATCATATCTAAAATATCTTTCCATCAATCATTCAATAGGAACAGGTCAAATTTGGCATTGCAACTGGGATAATTTGGAAAACGGCCACAACAATGAATCTAAGAAAAGTGTCTTTAGAGAACCTTCTGTTTCTCTTAGTACATGTCGAATTTGGGAAAACAAATTGTTAAAAAACTAATTTGGTCCATTCTGAACAAAACCCATGTTTCCGATTTTCCATATTCTTCTCAATTTGCCCGAACCGTTCAATACAAAATTGTCACTTCTTGTTCCAGCGAATTTTTGAGTTGGCACATTTAATGATCAAATCTTCAATCTAGAAAATATCTTGGAGGATAAAATGGTAAAAAAAAAATTAATAAACCATCATTGGTAAAAGCATGCATAATAATCAATTTATTAAAAATAAGGAGAAGAAATAATATTTCTCCATAAGAGCATAAATAATTATAAGATGGAATTATATGATAAACTACAATAAATGACATGATAAAGAAGAGTAGAAATGGATGAAATATGTGTTAAAAAGTGACAATAATAATAACATATTAGTGGCCCAACACAATTCATGAAATTATCACAACTAAAATAAAATCCAAATCAGCGGCACTAGATGCATTGCGGCCTTGTATATATCAAGTTTCAAAAACAACAGTTCCTGGTTTGAAACATTCCAACGGAGAAAGGTTGAATGGTTACATATTCCAGGAAAACAAAAAATCATAATGATAGAATAGTCATAGCTCCAACACCTACAGTAGGTCTAGTTTCATCTTTAATGACTCCTGTGGGTCGAACTCAAGTGGCAGCAGAGTCACATTTAGAATCAGTACTGGAAATGGTTGTTCAAATACTAGCTCAACTTCACCTTTTATGTATATTTTCCATTCTCTTATTTAGCTATCTGCACTCGTCCTTACATTCTTCTTTTTCAAATTTCATATGATACCCATTCTCCTTCGACTTTTTGGTATGAATTGACATGAAAACACTGAAAAATTACACAAAATCATGTTGTAGTTGGAGAAATTATGGAACTAAAGTCTACAGTTCAGAGTAAATCCAGCTCACCGAACACACTAAATGGAGATTTAAGATGGAGTCCTGATTCTGATTCTGCTCATGCAACTAGAGGCTATAGTTTGGGCTTCTCCTTGATGATTCTACAGGTATGTACCATGCAGTTAGTGCTTTTGTAAGAGAGAAATCCTATTTCTTTCATGTGATAGTTAACTTGCTTAAATCCTATACCATGGTCAACTAGTGAACTACTTATTTGTCTGAAGTAAACTTAAACATCAATCCAGCAAAATTTTTTGTCATTGTGGAACGTTGATTTGCCAATAAAATTTGTTTAGCAGGCATGTTCTGGCATTTCTTTCATTTACATGTTTATCTGTTTCAACTGATGTGTGTAAACCTGCTTTGACATGGGCTGATAGAGTGAATGCCAACCGCTTATTTGTGAGATTCTATGTGCTACTCTTGAGGCAGCATCTGTTGATGCCATTGTTCAAATAGCTAGACTTGCAAACAAGGTTCCTACAAAATAAACACGATTGGTTACAGTCAATCATTTTATTCAGTTTTTCTATAATTCAGAGACCAGCAAAAGAATATTCAAGTTCTTATTTTTCCTACTTCTGGTTTAGCTTGATTTAAGATTTTCATCTGCAGGCCTTTTCTATGGTATTTTATAACAAACGTTTCCTATGATGACATAAGTTTGACCAATATTTTTAGGTAGTAGTTCTCACTTTATAGATAAAAATACAGAAGTTCTAGTGACTTGCGTTCTACTACTGACAAATGTCCAAGTCTTAAAAGATGAACTTTAGGTAGTGGTACTATTTTCCTATTAGAGACATTTGAAGCATAATATGACTAGGTAGATGATAATGACCTTCACTATATGCAACAAATACTGATGTTTTATGTTCTATACACTGGGAAGTGGAGTGTTGCAACTAGATTTGAGGAGAAGCCCGAGGAGCTCCACAATTTCAACAATTATGATTTATCAATTATTATCTAGATAACCAGATTCGCCCTAGAGGCCCCTCGAATCCCGAATCCAGCGTGTTCGATGCGATTCTACCCTGATTCGTGTCCAAATCCAATAACACACTGTGTCCTATTTTGACACATCGAATCTGACTCCGTGTCACGATTTTGGCAGCATGTCTTATTTTCCAGGACTCGTTAGGTGGCAAATGTGACCTGTGCGGGTATGAAAAGGCCGCATTTGCTCATTACTACCACTCATATTTTCCTTTGGCAAGCGTTTTGGCAGCTTAATGATAAAGTCTAGGCCCTAGTATTGATATGTTATTCATGGTAATGTTAAATTCTTAAAGTAAAAGTGACATTCTCCTAAATCTTCATTTTCATCCTTTTACTTAAATTTTTAACATTACCATGAAATGACTTAGGATGTTTGAGAGTGGTTCCATCCTCATTGGATTTCATATGGAGAAAGTAGAATTTTAGATTTCATTCAAAATCCAGCAGACTTATCAGTTTTTCAGGATTTTAGGATTGGGGGATTGCAATGTTTCCATTGAATTTTGTCATGTATTAAGGTATGGAACTTGTATTCAATCAAGAGAACCAATCCCTCTATGTATGTTGATGTTAGTGACATTGGTTGTCAAACTCCTATATCATGACCCTCCTAAAAATTTACACATCACTCAAACAAAATCTTGACTTGACATGTTATGCTTGTTCTATCTTATCTTAATGCTTAAAGGGTGATATTAATGACAAATATCCCTATACAGATACAGAGGTAATGACAAAGATACCTCTGGATCTTAATGCTTAGAGGGTGATATTAATGACAAAGATCCTGATTTTCCAACAAGTCTAAAAAAATAGACATTTCTCGTGGTAGCAAGAGGGCCAAGCATAAGAAATAGATAATAGATTGACATGTATTTGAATTTTGTATGTACTATGCATGATAATAGCTATAGATGAAGATCTATATTTGAAATCAATAAATTTGTATCATTAATTAAAATTTGTGTAAGAAATATCTAATTTTTAAGATATATATATATATATTTAATAAAATAATATATAACGAAT
>APFE030622845.1:784-24463 GCA_000404065.3 Pinus taeda
CTTTTTCTCTTTTGTCTTCCAATTGTTGTGGTGTAACCCTTGTAGGTTGTGGAAGGCTAGGAGAAACAACACTTCCATCTTTATAGTTGTGAGGGGTATGCTTCCTGGTTTCCATAATTTTACTTTCCACTATATCACAAAGCCATTTTACTCTTTTCAATTGTTCTAGTGTTTCTCTAAAGAAGGTGTTGCTCTTTGTATCCTCATAATGTGCTAACATTTCCTCCGTAAAAATTGACCACGTAACAAGTTGTTTACAAGAACAAAGCCCTTCATACCATAAAAATTGATCTGGTTCTAAATATGAAGATGCAATACATACCTTTTTTAACAATTGTACATCATGTAGATCAAAATATTGCTCCATCTAAAGTATCCAATTAACCGGATCCTTGCAATCAAACTTCCTCATCTTGCTTTTTCTTGATTTTGGGAGCTCGATCTTGAAACAACTGTAACTCTGTACTTTCGGATCTTTAAGTTCTAAAATTGCGATCTGTAGTAGCCCTCTGCATCCTCTTTCCAATGCGACCAGTCTGATCCATATTGGGTTCTCCAAGAAAGAGTTATCCATAATCTCCCAAGATGACCTGATTATAGACATTTCCAGAAGAGCGAACTTGTATGAAGTACCACGTGTCACTGTTTCGACCTTTGGCACTAAAAAATATATACAAGAAACTACAACCCATCCTCTTTCTGTACCTTCTTACAAAATTTCAATCCGATGCTCAGAGAGAAAGTTATGACGATTTTCCCCAGGTCAGCTGTTTGGAATGTAATTCAGGAGTCTAGAAAAAGACCAACTTCCTCAGATCATATCTCCACAAATATAGAGCGAAAAGTTCTGAAATGTGGACATGAGGTTCACGCGATTTCTTCTCAAATGGGTTTTTTCTTTAGCTTCTGAAACATCACAGAAAAAAAAGTTATAGTGAAAATGCCATGATGAACTATTTGGAGCAGCGAAACCCTAGAATCCAAAGCTCTGATACCAAATGTTATGAAACCAACTCAAGAAAAGATAGAAAAGATAGATCAACACCTTAGAACTCAGCCTCTTCGAGGGGGAAACCTCCTTTACATTACATAAATGAACAATTCTTCAATGATACAAATGCAAAAAACCTCCCTTCTATATAGGAGTCTAAGGGGTCATAACATAATTAGAGCCAACATAACAATAATAATGTAAGGGCAAAATAATAACAACAGTGGGCTTCTATGGGGCACAATAGTAACAATATGGGCACTACATGGGTACATCAATATAATAAGTGGGTTGTACTAATAACAATAAGGGGTTACACTAGTAGTATAGGGACCTAACATGAACCCTTGGTTGATGTAAGATTGTAACTTTGCTCCTGCATATACCTTGAGCGTTACCTTGAAAAGAGTATGCACCTGGATTGATGAATTAATGTAGGAAAAAGGTTGACAAATTTGTTCATACTTGGACACCAACATTTTGGTGTCGTTTCTAGGGAAAGCTAACAAGGTGCAAGACACGATCTATATCAACCAGAGGGTCAATCTCTCGTCCTAGGGAGAGAAGGAGATTTCTCACTCTGCTCCAGGTCTTGAGCATAGTCATTTCTTTGTTTTATTGTTTTTCTTTTGTTTTTCATTTTTATCTTTATGCCCAATCTCTCGTCTTGGGGAGGGAATGGTCTTTTGACACCCTACTCTAGGCCTTAAGCTTAATTTTTTCCTGCATTTTGGTCTGTTTTGATTTTGGAAAAAAACCAATCTCTCATCATGGGGAGGGAGTGGTCCGTTGACGCCCTGCTTCAAGTTCCGAGCATTCGATTTCCTTGTGTGTATTCTTTTTGATTGGTTTCTTATCTTGGGGAGGGAAGGATCCTTTGACACCCTACTCCAGGCCCTGAACCATAGGTTTCTTTTTCTTTAGTTGTTTTTCTTTCTGCTTGATCTCTCGTCCTAGGGAGGGAATGGTCTTTTGACACCCTACTCCAGATCGTGAAAATTGTGATGGTATCAAAATTTTCATCACATCAGCTTGCATGAATAGAGATTCGAATAAAAGGTGAAAAGGAAGAGCCACAAAGATGGGAGGACAGGATTTGGGAAGGAATACTTATATCCAGCAAATCATCGTGAAAACTGAATCAAAGGCATCTTCTCATGCTGTTGTGAGGCCGGGGGTGCAGACAAGATCGAAAGGATAATCTGTAGATCAACCAGTGTTGTCCACAACACCCCTTGTTGATTCAATATAACAGACCCCTCCATAACCTGAATAGACATGCAACAATATACCTGATAAAGGGGTATCATTGCTAGTAGCAGAAGAATAATAAGTTGCAAGCGGAACATTCGAGGGGCTAGCCAATTCCAGTAGGGAAGAAGAAGTTGCAGAGAGGAGGTCTGAAGGGTCAAGTCACTATGATAGAGAGGAAGAAGTTGTAGGGGCATTTCTATCACCAAAGGATAGAGGGAGAGTTGTTAAAGCAACTCAAACCCCTATGATAAGAACGCTTCCATCATTTCTTGCAGAGCCTGCTGAAATCCCCAGTGATTATTGGAGGATATTCATGTGTTATACAGCAAATTGACCCCCTCATCAGCTTAGAGGGGAAAGACATGATAGCTGAAGCAAAGACCAAGATCACATGCCTTGTTTCCACACTAATGTTGGCTATGCACTGACAAACTGCTTTATAAAGCTTCTCTGCAAGCCTAAAGGTGCGTTAGTGACCCAACTAACTCAAGTTTCTAGTTCAGGAACAACGTTAGTGGATCCTAGTGAAGTTATAAGGGTCAAAGGAACGAATTGACTCATAAATATCTAGATATTTGTTCCTAAAATAACTCAAGAAAAGAAAGGAAACATCCAGATTCAACCTATTTGGATGATTTCTAATCCTAATGAAGGAGGAAAATGGGAAAGAGCTAAAAAGCATGGCAACTTCATTGCTTTTACCCTAGAGAACTCCAGGAGGAACTTGGCAACCCTAACTCAATTGCTACATAAGCAAAGCTAGGGCTATGGTGATAGAGGTCACGACATTTGAAACGATAGCATACTTGACTGTTGAGCATTGTCTCAAATCATAAGAAGTTGGTAGGAAGGGAGAGAGAGAGAGAAGATGGAGGGGTAAGCGAAGGTTGATACAATAGATGGTTGTAATCACTCTTCCAACATTAATATAGAACTGTAGTTGTATTGTCTACTCTGCGGTGTTGGTAGTATCATTCATTAAGTTATTTTTCCAATACCTTTTAGCATGAGTAGCATAGTTATATGTAACTAGATGTTATTTTATGTATTCATGTATTAGTTATCAGAGTTGTATGTTGTGATTATGCTTGTCTCTTCTATGTGCAGGACTTGATCTAGAGCCGGCTCAGGGGACTTCCACCTAGCTGCATTGCACTCTCCAACAAATCTACATGGAGGCTTGACGTAATCTACTTCTCCTACTTTGATAGTTAGTTATTGTTTATGAACATGCATGTAACTTTGTGACGGTTGCAGATAATCTTACAGTTTGCCAAAGGTCCCGCGTAGACCTTTGAGGGTATCTTCATTCTCCATAGACCGTGCATTTTATCCTATAGCAGAATTGGCGACTCCGCTGGGGACTATACATTTAGTTCTCGGTTTACCCACAGTTCTCAGTTTTCTCCTCCTTCTAAGACCTCCCTATACTTCTGCATTCCCTTTCTGACCCACCAAAACCCTTGTTGCATCTTGCCTACATGTATTCATCACTGAATCTGATCTAAGAAGCCCTATTTTTTACTATTTTCCCACACTAACGTAGGTTAGCATGTGTCTACATACAGACAGCGTTAGTAGACCTATTAACTCTCTACGGCCACCGTTATAGAGCGTTAGTCTCCCAATAACTTGATTTCCAGCTATGTCTGCAAACCAAAAGGGGTAGGAAACCTACTCATTGACCGAAAGAGGATCTGTTGCTACATTGTGTTAGCAAAATAGGTGTCCTAAAAGTTTATTTTTGGGAAATAATTTTTGTTTTTCTTTCCTAAAAGCATTTTTTATGAAAGAAAGATCCACATTTGTTATTTACTCTGCTGTTTAGCTGGTTAAAAGCTGCTCTATTTTTTGTTTCAAGTAGTTGTTAAGAAAACATTGGAAAGATTTCTGTTGGTTATGCATCTGTTAAATGACTAAGATGCATGGAAAGAATCTGAATATGTGAAAGACTCTCACCTATAGAATACAACTTGTTTTCATCGAATTGAATTTTGTTTTTTAAAAGAATTGTCTTGTGCATGATTTTTGAGTTTGAGTCTCATCACATTTCATACGTCAACTCCCCTACTCAAGACAATAAAAAAGTATACATAAAGTTTACCTAAAATCAATCAATAACTCTTTATGTAGAAAGAAAACATTAGTTTCGGCTAGGGTCTTGGGATAGGCAGTGTGAGTAAAGTACCCATGATCAGAAACCAACACTAGTGTCATTAAAAGAGAGAAAATTCCTTCTATACTCATACTACTGGGACCACTCTAGTAAAAGTGGAGCTAAATACGACACAACATTGGACTGTAAGTGAAGGTAGCCTGCCTTCTCTTACAACTCCGTTGGGTATTCTGTGTATTGAGGATCCCTTCAAAGATTTCAGAGCTGAGTCGAGGACTCGGGTATCCTACCCACACAGTGTACTGTCTACGACTATGTCCCCCCCAGTGGTGTCTGTGATCCGAGGTATCCTTAGTGGCCAAAATTTTAGGGACTTACACAAGGTGACTAGGGCATGCTTCCCTGGTACCTAACATAGATGGACCTACTCTGTCTTCAGTTATTGGGATGGTACTCGTCTTCACGAGAGTACTTGGCCCCTCAATCTGAGGTTCAGGTGAAGCTCTAGAGTAATCGTAACTATACATCTGACCAAACTTCTTTTTTATTCATTGAGAAACTCGGTTTCATCTCCAATGGTCAGTGCTTATGAAACAAGGTCATTTCCCTCAGTTTGTTGATTGATCAACTTAGTGTATTTTTTATCTTTTTTAGGTACCCGTGTGCTATCATTGAGACTTTAACAAATATCACGATAAAAATTATTGATAAAAATTAACAGTCACCATGGCTACATCCGGCCCTCGTCGTCAATCTAGATGATTGCTAGGACTTCCTCCACCCATTGTGGAAGATCTGCCGAGCTCCAGTAAACCAAATTCCCCATCTTCGGGGAATTAGTCTCCCAGATCTCACACGGAATCTGTTTGGACAACCGACGATTCAAGTTTGCTAGAGGATTTCTTTACCGAAGGATTTCTTCCTCCCTTTAACCCTCTGCTCACAAATCCGTTGGATCCACTCTTGGTTCCCATGGCACCTGTGCTCCCTGTTTCTATAGTTGGAGCATTTCCATCCATCTCATCGACGACTAACGGTTCGTGGAACTTTGTGGATACTTTTGGTCCTCCACCACTTCCCCAATTGATAGTCACCACCACACCATTGATGGAAAACCCTACTATCCCATTTGTCCTAGGTACAAACACTCACATGACGCCCTCCACAGGTGGAACATGGCCGATGCTAAGTTCCACCTTTTAGTGTCAAATTGTATACATTCGGCAAGTGCTACATACAACGCTCCTTATAACGCTCAATATAGCACTATTAGCTCGGTTCCCATCAACCAACAATATGGTCGGCAACCATTGTATAGTTCAAATCCCCAGATTCAAGTCTCTAGGGGCATTCCCAATATGCACATACCGATTGGGAATGTAACAGTTCCCCCTCCATTCTCAGGCATGCATGGTCAGTCACTGATTGACATGAGCGTTCCTTATGTCAATCAAGGACATATGGTTAGTTCTTTGGCGGGCAAGAATCCTCAAGGAGGTCCCAACCAATCCATGGGGGCACCCTACTCACAAATTCAAATGAGTCAAGGGGCCACTGCTTATCCTAGGGGAAATTCTATACCCTAACATCAGATTCCCCATGGAAATCCATACTACAACACCATACCCTAAGGCAACTACTATAGTACGCATCCTGTGTATAATATTGGGACTCAAATGATGGGAGGACCACAAGGTTCCTCAAGTTACATGTCATCGCCTTGGTCCAAGTTGGGGGCACCACACACTTTTCCTTTCGTGGCAACATTGGATATCCCCAACTTGTACAAACTTACAAATTACCCCATCTACCATAACTTACTTTGGCCCTCGATCTCGCATAAAATACCAATAGACATCCCCAAGTTCAATGGAAAACAAGGGGAGGATCCGGGAAACCATATCATCACCTATCATCTTTGGTGTGTTTCTAACTCCATGGTGGATGATAGTGTCCAGTTACGTCTTTTTCCTCACACCCTCATTGGCAACGCAGCTAAGTGGTACATTGAGTTACCACGCGCATCAGTAAATACCTTCGACAATCTAGCGATGGAATTCTTAAAGCACTTCTAGCTACCCATCCGCTATGAGACTAGGATAGAGCTCCTCACTTCATTACGTTAGGATACCGTGACCCACATATTTGATCATATACATGAATGGACACGTAGGCGGAGGTTAGTCAAAGCTCCCCTCCCGGACTATCTCTTAGCAGACTGGTTATGCAAGTCCCTACTCCCTCAAATCACTAAGGATGTCACCTTAGGTGGTGTGGTCACAGAAGACCAATACATACGTCATGCCCAACACTTAGATCTGATATATTCACAGTCTGGCACTCTTTACGATGTAATCCCCAATTCCCCTCACAACTCCAATACTTCTGCTACTCAACACCCCAAAGCGCACACTGATGGGATTGTCGGCGCAACCTCTGCGACTACTGTAAAACAACTCAGCGGTCACATTACCCAAATGTTAGTGGACCCTCTACCAAATTGACTGCTCTTCCTACCACCGCGATAAACTCTATGCAGTCTACACAAAATCCTGGTGGTAAGAACAAGAAGAATGAGAAAAAGACCGCTCCTTCTGAAGAGCAGTCAACAAAGCAGTATAACCCAAAGTAGAAGGTTGTTGCACCCTTTGATGATGGAAAGGATAAACCCACCTGATTCCCTTGCAAAATCTATGTGCAAGACCACATGACATATCTATGTCCATGTCTTTAGGAATGCACACAAAACATGCCAAAAAGGATATTGGTAGGACCCCCACTGTCCTTAATAATCCTTTCCCCAATCAGCAACAGCAAAAACTTATCACAAACCAACCCCAACCTCCACAAGGGGACAACAGTGGTTCGCAACATCCTTCAGCTGGTGAAGGATCTTCTACTGTTTACACCTTTGAAATGGTATATCTACAAACAAGAGCCAAATCATATGGAGCTCCTATCTCTCATGCAGAGGAACCATCCTCAAGTCAAGACCCACCACCGCCTAATGATTTGCATATCAAAAGGCCAGTTGCTGACCTTGTGATTCGGCCCCCCAAAGGGGCACCTCGACACACAATGTACAATACGTCTGTACGTGCCGCCCAAAACTACAACATTATACAAGACTTGGCATAAGCACCGTCGGCTATGTCAGCGCTCGAAGTATTACAAACATGCCCAGCACAAAGGAAATATTTGCTTTCAAATATTGGTGATATCGACCCATAGGATTCCATGCTTGCAATTTTCGACATGGAAAAGTGTAAACCTCCCCTTTCCCACTAGCTTGTATTTCAGGTGCAAATCTTTTCAAAAGGTAAAGGTATACATAGAACTGTCATCGAAAAAGGTGCTTCTACCTACATCATGTCAGCTTCATGTTGGCTCGCTTTGGATTCTCCAACCCTATCCCTGCCGTCGAATTCCCTTAAAGCTTTTGATGGCCACACTTTCATCCCAAAAGGTTACCTAGCTAGCTATCCCATCACCTTCAGTGGGAAAATGGTAATGGTGGATATTGAAGTCATGGATCATAAACTCGACTATAATCTACTTTTGGGCCGCACTTGGACTTATGCCATGAAGGTCGTGGTGTCTTCAGTCTTCCGTATCATCCTCTTTCCCTTGGATGGAAAGATATTCACAGTGGACCAGCTGTCCTTTTGCACCCCAAATTACTCTCCATTACCTAGCAGCTCTGTACCCTTAGTGGGTGGTGTACCTAACTCTTACATCAGTATCGGTCCGGTCTACTGAAGGCATCTTCCCTCATGGGTTGTTTCCCTCTTCAGCTACCCTAGGTTTCACAGACTATCAATATGCTTTCATCTATTCCTCATGAATAGACCGATCCATGGATCCTACCGGCTCCTTCATACATTAACACTTATGGAGAAAAAATGATGTTGTCACTAGCTGAATTGGCCTACCAAGCCATTCAATCTACATCTGAATCTCCAGTCACTTTGGTTATGGCCAACGGTACCACTACCCCTCCCATAACTGCTCCTTCTTTCAATCCCCTCAATCAAGTCACCTAAGGATGAAGCTATTAGAGAGATCATGAGTTGAGAAGGGTGACCTTGGGAGGACTCGCACCATCGTGTTTCGATATCTAATTTGGACATTATGCCTCTTCAAATCCTGTCATCTAACAGACCTGAAATCATTTCCTCACCATATACGACTATCCAAACTTTGGACTCGAAAGGAAACAGCGGCAATATTTCTGTCATGACAGACATCGTGGAAAACATACAGATTGGAGCCAATCACAATCCTAAGGAAATTGTGAGCTTCACCTACCCTTTTAATGATTTCTGCAATGTTTTCCCTTGGTCTTATGAGGAAATGCATGGCATAGACCCTTCTACTATCAAGCATGAGATCAAGGAAGATTGAGCATTCTTTTTATGGTATTTTTCTTGCTCGTTAATCTGAAAAACCTCGAGTCTCCCTCTTTGGGCTCGTTAAACTACTACAAAGAAGATATGAGTGCTTTCTTTTATGGGATATTTTCTAGCTCTAAAAACTGAAAAATCCTCGATTTTTTCATCATTGGGCTTGTTAAACACATACGATGACGGTCTGAGCAACTCTTTTTCGCTCTTTTTCTAGCTCACTAAACTAAAAAAGACCATTAGAGCATTCTTTTTAGGCACTTTTTCTTGCTCATAAAACTGAAAAACTCCCAAGTTTTTTCTTTAGGCTTGTTAAAAATTTATAAATATGGTCTGAGAATTCTTTTAGGTACTTTTTCGGCTTGTTAAACTGAAAAATCCTTAGTTTTTGTCACCGGGCTCATTAAAAATATACGGTAGAAACAAGAGCACTTCCTTTTTCGGGACCATTTCTCACTCTTAAATCGAAAAATCCCTGAGTTTTTCCCCTCCTTCGGGCTCATTAAATCTATGAAGGAGGAATGAGAAGTTCTTTTACCTCTTTTTCCTAGCTCACTAAACTGAAAAAGATACCTTGATTTTTCTTCATTTGACTCATTAAAATTTGATGAAGGTATTGAGTTTGTCGTCGCGTGACTCATTAAAAATTCACGATGAAAAATGAGTTTAGTCTGTCTCCTCGTACTCATAACAAAATGAGGTCAACATATATTGAACATAGGTTTCTCTTTATCCAGATTCAATAGATTAACTCATGGAAAAGTAATCGATCCGGGTATACTATTAACCTTTTGTTACACCCGGATAACAACTACGACAAAGGGACCACCATGGAGTCGTTCTTTATGATCTTTTCAGGCTCTATAACTATGAAAAGACCACTGAGTTGTCTAGTCTAGATTCTTTAAATTACATAGACAAGATATAGAGTCACTCTTTTTACGATCCTTTTCAGACTCTCAAAACATGAAAAGATCGACGAGTTTGCCTGTCTGGACTCATTATACTAATCAGATAGGGTATAGATTCATTCCTTTTGTGGTCCTTTTCAGACTCTTAAAACATGAAAACATCAACGAGTTTACCCGTCTGGACTCACTAAACTAATCAGACGAGGAAAGTGGACAATACAACTGCATTAAATATTAGAAAGCGTGGTTTGGGAGTAGTCATTCCCTTGAAGATGGCACTCCCTTAGATAAACCTTCCTTGTGACATCCTCTCAATATGAATCCTACCATCCTATGAGTTTTAGCCGATATACCCCAATGTTCTTGCATCTCTGTATCCTAACACTCTTTGGTGTTCATGAGTCTAGTGCTGCATGGTTGAAACCATTGTCGTGCCTTCTATTGTTCAAGCGTTAACCTTTTGTTTCTTCCATCAACCCATCAAGCATATCCTCTCATCATGCCCTCTGTTGTTTAGACCCAATGCTCATAGATTCCTCAAAAAACAAAATCTTTCTTGTCCCATTTCATGTCAATTGATGTAGGACACATTATTGCCTACCTTTCGACAGGTATCTTCCTATCGACTTCAACACTATATCTAGCAAGAAAACCCAGAAACACATTTAGTGCCTTGGTACTTGTAGACATTAGTGGCAGGTTATGTTGTGTTTGATCAGAGGTTCTCATTATTGGCTCCTGGTTAAGTGATTCTATGGGTGTTCGACGACAAAACATCTTTCACACTCATTAGATTGTACTATGCATCTTGGAGACCATCACCATTATTGGTGGCCTTCCTCGCGTCTGTTAACGGTCTCCATTATTGACTGATAATCAAATGATTTCATGCATGTTCAACATCAACGCATATATTCACATGTATCGATCTATGCTATTCGATGAAGCGAAAATCAAGACCTTGGGTAAAGGCTTGCATCACTCAGCCTTGTTTCCTCTCCCAAGTTGCGTATATTGTTTTTTGGAGACAACTTATCAGGATGATTCTATTATGACACCATATCTGCATTGTGCTTATCGGCGGCCAACATCGTCATATCTCTTTGGAGATAATCACTCTAACATAGCTACTGAGCATGGGAATTCCCGACTCAGGACATGATTTTAGTAGTTATATATAACTGTGTGTGTTTGTGCATGTGTGTGTGTGTGTGTGTGTGTGTGTGTGTGTGTGCTGTATCAGGTTTCTTGTACCACCTGAAGCTCCAATTACAGTTAAATATTTCAACCATCATCGCAGCCTCTAATATCATACTTTAGGGGGCATCTCTTATACAGCAAATTGACCCCCTCATCATCTCAGAGGGGAAAGACATGATAGCTGAAGCAAAGACCAAGATCACATGCCTTGTTTCCACACTAATGATGGCTATTCACTGACAACCTGCTTTATGAAGCTTCTCTGCAAGCATAAGGGTGTGTTAGTGACCCAAGTAACTCAAGTTGCTAGTTCGGGAATAGCATTAGTGGATCCTAGTGAAATTCTAAGGGTCAAAGGAACAAATTGACTCATAAATATCTAGATATTTGCTCCTAAAATCACTCAAGAAAATAAAGGATACATCCAGATTCGACCTATTTGGAGGATTTCTAATCCTAATGAGGGAGGCAAATGGGAAAGAGTTGAAAAGCATGGAAAATTCATTGCTTTTTCTCTAGAGAACTCAAGGAGGAACTTGGCAACCCTAATTCAATTGCTACATAAGAAAAGCTAGTGCTATGGTGATAGAGGTCAAAGCATTTGAAAGCATAGCATACTTGACTATTGAGCATTGTCTCAAATCATAAGAAGTTGGTAAGAAGGGAGAGAGAGAGAGAGAGAAGCTGGAGGTGTAAGGGAAGGCTGATACAACAAATGGTTGTAATCACTCTTCCAACATTAATATAGAACTGCAGTTGTACTATCTACTCCATGGTGTTGGTATAATCATTCATTCAGCTGTTGGTCCAATACCATTTAGAATGAGTAGCTTAGTTATATGTAACTAGATGTTATTTTATGTATTCATGTATTAGTTATCAGAGTTGTATGTTGTGATTATGCTTGTCTCTTCTATGTGCAGGACTTGATCTGGAGCTAGCTCAGGGGACTTCCACCTAGCTACATTGCACTCTCCAGCAAATCTACATGGAGGCTTGAGGTAATATACTTCTCCTACTTTGATAGTTAGTTATTGTTTATGAACATGCATGTAATTTTGTGATGGTTGTAGATAATCTTATAGTCTGTCGAAGGTCCCTAGAAGACCTTTGAGGGTATCTTCATTCTCCATACACCATGCATTTTATCCTATAGCATCATGGCACCTAAAACCTCCACTATTGACTTCTAAATTGGGGATCTTGGGACTGGCGCACCAACAAAGCCCATTCCTTTAACAACTTTACCTAGCTTCATGGTATTACCTCAGAAGATCCTGACACATTCCTGTTTGAATTTGACATTGTGTGTGGGGGATATGATTATATAAAGAATGCCCAGAAATTGAAAATCTTCCCTGCTACACTAAAGGGGACAGCCCTACAATGGTTTATGGATCTTGGGGGAAGGACTATTTCTACATTGGAGGAGATGAAAATTGCTTTCCTAGAGAAGTATCAGGATTATTGTAAATCGCGGGATATTAAGGACGAACTCTTCAAGTTTACAGAGAAAGAGGATGAAATATGGAAGAATGTGTGGAACATTCTAAATACACATTGTAGAGATCAGGTCACTCCAACTTGGATAAGGATATTTTGAAAATTATCCTTTTCAGGGCCTTTCGAGAGGACTCTTTGGAATTTTTAAACATAGTTGGAAAGGGAGATATATCAAAAGAGAACTTGGACACCATCTATGAGTTGTGCACCCAGTGCTCAAGGGGAGTTGAAAGGAATAAACAAGGGATTCTGTCAATGAAAGCATCTGGTGGAGGTGTCACAAAAGCTGAAATTGGAAATCTAGTAGATAGCTTGAGGACTGACATCTTGAGTACGTTGTCTGAACAAATGGACACGCTGCAAGTAAAACAAAAACAACTGGAATTGGAAAGAACTATGGCTATATTTTTCTGAAAGTGAAGGAAGAAACACCCATAGAGGGAATGCCCATTGAACACTGTAGAGGAATGTGCAATCTGTGAGTTGAATCATGCAACAAGTTCATGCCCATCCTTGCCAGGATTGAAAGTAGTTTTTCAAGGGACAGGTGAAGAGATGGAGTAAGTATACTTTATGGGACCTAAAAAGCCATGGCAACCTCAGCCATCAATGGGAAATCAAGGTATGTTCCCAGATCCATCTCAATATTTTAGTAAATTTAATATGGGTCCTCAGTCCATGCCTTATCCATCTATGTGGCCCCAGTACCAGCTTCCACCCTAGTAGCAATGGCTCCTCAAGCTAGTTTGAGTTCCTCGTGGGCTTCAAACTGGCATGGACCTTCTCCTCCTCGGCAGTTTCCCCAGTCAATTACATAGTAACAACTCGAGTTTCCCTCTAATATGCCCCGTGGTAATCAGCCTGTTCGCCCTCAACTTCCCATCCAGCCCAATCCAAATCCTAACAATAAAGGAGCTCAACAAGCTGACGCCCTCAACCTACCTTCATAAAACATCTCCACCATAGAGTTCTGCGAGATGAATTTAAGAACTGGGTGGGTGGTAGATTCTCAACCCTCACCTGTTATCACTGAACAAGTTGGTAGTGAGTTAAAGGAACCAGAAATGGTTGAAGAGGAATCAAACCAAGTCAGTAAAAATCAGACACATCCTCAGCCGCTAATTACTCAAAAACACCAATCTGAACTTCCCTATCGAGAAAGATTAGCTTTGGGTAAACAGATCCCTCAAGCTAAGTTTGATTTGTTAGGGGAGTTACAAAATTTGTTTGTTAAGATTCCCCCACTAGAAGCTATGAGGGACATACCTATATATGAAAAACCTCTTAGGGAATATTGCACTAAGAGGCCTAATAAGAAATCAAGGGACCCACTCACCATTCATGTGATGGGAAAGTTGTCCGATTTTGTGATGGGCAAGGTCATGCCTGTGAAATATGGGGATCCCAGGAACCCAATTTTAACCGTGCAAATTAATGGAGTAGAAATTCCAAACATGCTGGTAGATTTGGGCGCTACCATAAATGCCATTACCAAGTGAACACCATGCAGGCATTGGGCCTTCGAAACCTGAAACATACACCTACTGTGTTAGGGCTGGCATATCGATCTATAGTTAAACTATTGGGGAAGTTAGAAAATATCAAAATCTTGGTTGATTCATGGCACTACCCTGTGGATTTCCTAGTACTACAAATGCAATCCCCAGTTGGTGGGAATCCCCTGATTCTGGGAAGACCGTGGTTAGCAACTGCATACGCTTATATTGGGTGTTGTTCTAGACATATGGTTATCTCGAATGGACAGAGTACCAAGAATGTAGTGTTATATCCTCCTGCAGAACCTAGTCCATCAAGTAAACAATCGGTCCGTAAGAAAGCTTTACCAAAGGAAGAATCTGAATCTGAAAATGAGGAATTAAGACTAGTCCTTACTATTGGATAGGCCCTTCAGTTGAAAATAGAAACAGAAGATGATACAATTACTATTTTTATTAGTGATCCCTGTTCTATTTCAAATTCAAATTAGTGAATCCTAGAGTCTGTCTTGAGCTGTGAAGCACAAGAAAGTATCAGAACAGCCGATAGATTCGATGAGCTACCTACAATTGCATCCCATGAGAGAATTTTGGTGGAAATAGAGCCAGGGAAGACCCTGAGTATTAATCCAGATCTGTAAGAATCCCAGACGAAACATCTCTTGGATGTTCTTCGAAAACACAAATAAGCATTCTCCTAGGACTACATAGACATGAAAGGGATTCCTGCCAAATTATGCACCCATCATATATACATCAAATAGGATTTCCATCCTGTGAGACAGCCTCAGAGAAGGATGAATCCTACTCTGAAAAAACATTGTCAAGGAAGAACTTCAAAAGCTACCGGATGTGGGATTTATCTACCCCATTTCAAACAGTCAATGGGTTTCTCCGTTGGTGATGGTTCCTAAGAAAAATGGTAAATGGCGGATATGCATGGATTACAGAGAATTAAATAAGGCAATGCAGAAAGACCATTTTTCATTACCATTCATCAACCAAGTCTTGGATACTTTGGCTGGGAAGAAGCTCTTCTCCTTCTTGGATGGATTTAGTGGGTACAGCCAGATCCAGATAGCCCCCGAAGATTAGGATAAAGCCACTTTCACATGTCCTTGGGGAACTTTCGCATACCAAGTCCTTCCATTTGGTCTCTGTAATGTGCCTGCAACATTCCAAAGGGAAATTTTGGGGATTTTCTCTAATCTAGTAGATGACATTATTGAGATTTATATGGACGATCTCACTCCATACATGGATTCATTCAAGGAGGGGTTGGGAAATCTGAAAAAAAAAGTACTTGAAAGATGCAAGAAGGCGCATGTCTCTTTGAGTATGGTAAAATGCCACATGATGATGGAGGAAGGAATAATTTTGGGAAATTTACTCTTAGCTACTAGAATGCGAATGGATCCAGCTAATATAAAGGTAATATTGCACTTCCCGATACCTAAAACATCCACACATGTACGTAGCTTTATTGGCTGTGATGGTTATTACAAGTGCTTTATAGAAAACATTGCTAAAATAGCCCATCCACTTTTTCAATTGCTGAAAAAAGATGAATATTTTGTGTGGAGAGATGACTGTGATGCAGCCTTTATGAAGATCAAGGAACTTGTTTGTAGTGCTCCAATCATTCGAGAGCCAGACTAGATGTTACCATTCCATATCGATGCTGACGCTTCTCAGACAGTAGTTGGGGCAGTTTTGGGACAACAAGTGGATAAGGTACCATATGCAGTCTACTATATTAGTAAGAACTTGGCTCTTGTTGAGTTGAACTACACATTGATTGAAAAAGAATTCCTCGCTGTCATCTACACCATCAACAATTTTCGGCATTATATTACTGGGTACCCCACTTTTGTACGTATTGATCAGGCAACAATGATGTATCTGATGAATAAACCCATTTTTCTTGGTCGCAATACAAGATGGCTTTTATTACTTCAAGAGTTTGACATTACCATAGTAGAGAAGCGAGGGAAGGACAATGTAGTTGTTGATTTCTGTCCATGCTAGAAAATAATGCTGAAGGTACACCCATCGAAGATAGTTTTCCAGATAAACATCTTTTTGCAATTTCTGCTAACACTCTGTGGTATGCAGATATTGATAACTATCTTGCTATAGGGAAGGTACCTCATCATTTGTCAAATAGGGACCAATGGAAAATTATTCATCAAAGTACCCGATATTCATGGATGGTAGGGTACCTCTTTCATACAGGGGTTGATCAGCAGATTTGGTGCTTCGTATCAGAGGATGACATCTATGAAATACTGAAGGCTGCCCATGATGGCCCTTGTGAAGGACATTTTGCAAATAAAAGAACAGGCCACAAGGTTCCGCAAATGGGATACTACTGGCCTTCTATCTTTCATGATGCCCGAGATTATGTACGAAGATGTGACAGTTATCAACGGATGGGACAACCTAGGAAATCGAATGAGATGCCACTGTAGCCCCAGATAGTCCTCAAACCTTTTGAGAAGTGGGCCATTGACTTCGTTGGACCCTTCAACCCACCTTCTCACCAAAAGGTTAACATTCTAGTTTGCATTGATTATGTGACTGAGTGGGTGGAAGCCAGAGCTGTTGCAAAAGCAACAATATAGGTGGTTGCAAATTTTCTTTTTGAAGAGATTTTTGCTCGATATGGTACTCTAAGGGAGATTGTTTCACATGGGGGAGCATAGTTCACATCCTACATGATGGGAAGGCTTATGCATAAATACAAGGTTAAACACAAAGTGACAACTCGTTACCACCCCCAGGCGAATGGGCAAGTAGAAAGTACAAACAATGTATTGGAACATATCTTGACAAAAACTGTAGCAAGTAATCATCGGGATTGGCCTCAGAAACTTTCAGAAGCTCTTTGGGCATATAGGACCACATGGAGGAATACAACCGGGTTTTCACCATTTGAGTTAGTCGATGGAAAATCCCCCTTGTTCCCAATAGAATTTGAGATTAGCATACTCAGAAAAACTTTGGAAGTAGGATTAGACTTATCAGAGGCCTAGAAACACTGGTTGGAACAACTCAATGAGTTAGATGAGATCCGTTCAGTGGCTGTCAAGAAAAATACTGCTATTCAATAACAAAGAATGAAGTGGCATGATAAATTCATCAAGAACAAGGTGTTTCATACAGGAGATTAGGCATTGCTCTATGACTCCTGATTCAAAGACTTTAAAGGGAAGCTTCGCAGTCATTGGATGGGACCCTATGAAGTGGACGATGTGTTTGACAATGGAACAGTCAGATTGATTATAATAGACGAAACTCGTACTTCCTTCCTAGTGAATGGACATCATCTGAAATTATACCACCATCCATCTTCTAAGGATGCCTTCATCAAACATCTCTCTGATAAATCTGGTTTGATGGTTGTTGGTGCAGAGAAAGCTCTCTCTGCCTTCCATATCTATATATAGATATCATATGATGTTACTACTTACTTTTTTGTCTTTTCAGGGATAATGATCAAATTATGAAAAAAACAAGCTGAAAGAAAAATTTTCCAACGAATATTTCATGTTGTTACTTCGTCACTGTTGTTACTCTTGAAAATATTTCTAAGTGTTGAGTGCTATTACTCCATCAGCGTTGTAACTCCCGTGTTGTTGTTACTCTGCAAGTAATTTTTGCTATTACTCCACCGCTAGGTAGGTCGCCAGGTATGCCTTTTTTGACTCTTACAAATTTAATTAAAATATTCCATTAAAGAGACTAGTACGTGCCGCGGATGACTGCATTTAAGTGGGAGGGTCCCATCATAAACAAGTTACGGTGTACTATTAATCGTATTCGTACCACATCATTACCAAATATAATTTGAACGGGAATAAAACATTATTGTGAGTTTATCTTATGATTCCAACGCATTTGGATTTGAATTCATACACCAAAACCCTCATCAGTCTTTTCCCCAATACACTGCATTTAATTACTATAATCATTCAATTGTACATCCATAATTCGCCATCATTCACTGCATTTTCTGAGAAGTTAGCCGTCACTTTCACCACCCTTTTACCTCGTGGCCATTATGTTGTTACCATTGCCACTGTTAGTGCGGATTGCGGCTACTCTCCCCAGACCCTCGGACTGTGTACACCATGCTATTACCGTTTCTACAACGATGGGTGGGTTGGATGTGTTCCATGAGTGGGAGGATACAACAGTGATTCGAAACAACTCAGAAGCATGGCAGATTTCATAAATGTAGGTTGGGACATCTATCTTGACAGGTTGCAAGGGTTCAATGAAGCAATTACAATTGAATTCACACTCAATTTAGGTGAGGAGATCTCTCGAGTTCGAGAAGTAGAAATGTCTGTCACAGAGGAAGCCATAGTGGAGGTCAACAGGCTATCCCAACAAGGATAGAGCTAGTTTTCGTGAAGAACCTCCCTCCCTCAATTCCCTGAAAATTTTCTGGAAGCTGGTGAGAACGTCATCCAGAAAGGCCAAGGGTATGACCAAAATTTATTACCACACCCATGGGGTGATGTAGAAGGTTTTGTAATGAGATATATAGCTTGTGAAGGGAGGTATACCATTGTATTTAAATACTATTTCAGATTGTTGGCTCACCTCCAGTTTCCACAGTCGATAGCTATTTCATTAAACATGCCTTTATTCTTTCTAAAAATCCTCTTGTTGATGGCGCAATATGTTCGGCATTCACGACAAGTTGCGACAATTATCACCAACCATGGGTTGGTTTGACTATTTGTCATGCATGCAATTGCCCATTTTCAAATCTTGTGGGAAACATTCCGGCAATCTATAGAGGAAGAGATAGCAACTATTATAGTCGCTAGAGAAGAAGAGCTGGAAGCAATGGAGGAAGAGTCGGAAGTAATGGAGGAAGGGCTGGTAGTAGAGGATGAATACGTGGATTAAGAAGAACCAGAGGAAACGGATATGGAGACCGAGGTGTCAGAACAAAATAGAGAGCTTGAAGTGGAAAGGACAGTCGAGGTTGTTACACAAGAACCAGCCTCCACTGTAGAACCAATGGAAGAAGTGCTACAGAAAGAGAGAATTGACATAGAAGAAGTTGTTAGCACCACGGCTGAGGCTATCCCACAAGAACCAGCCTTGACTGTGGAGCCAATGGAGCAAACCGGCACCACCATAATGGGATAAAAGGTACCGCGGCAGGCTGAGGTAGAAGAAATTGTCAATATTACGGCCAAGGTTGTCCCACAAGAAGCAGTCTCGATCATGGAGCCAATTGAGGAAGATGGACGAGGACAAGAGGGGCCTAAAGCTGAAGAAATTGCAGGATCAATAGGAGAAGAAACTATGGTCATAATGGACAAGGTCGACACGGTGATACAAAAGTCCACTTTCGTCAATGTCGTGCTGGAAAAAACATTGCCAGCATCAGCCACTCGAGAAATGTTGGATACGGATGGTGATGTCACACAAGAACCACTACCAACCCGTCTGGCTCTAGAAATTATGGAGGAATTAAATCCTAAGGTCGACATTGTTCCACAAGAACCAGTGTCAATCATAGGACAAGAAACCACACAAGAAGAAGTCTCGACCCAGAGTGGAGCTGTTGCAGATAAAGGAAAAGAGCTTGAGGTCATAGCTGGGACTGGAATAGACCAGGCAGAAAACCTCTTTCAATCCCCTTTTTATTTCTCCATTCCAGGAGGGGCGAGGCTGTCTCGCTCTCCCCAACGTGCAGAGGAGGAGGTTGCAGTTCCTCCTATTTTAAAGTTTGATGGGTGGATCAAAGGACAAATTGTCATAGGTCCGTTGGCAGCAGATTTCCAGCAAGACCTTCCCGAGGGACAAAAGGAGGAAGAACACCCCACAAAGCCACAAGAACAACAATTGGGTGAGGAAAACACTGTTCAATAAATAGGTATCCATGAACCCAGAAGAGAGGAAGGGGCAGGCGCTTTTGAAACAAGGGAACCAGGAGGGGAGATGTCAGCTAAAACGCTAATGGATATCCATCTAGTGGATCCACCACCTACCGAGGCAGCTTCACTGCGGGTCGAGGTAGCATTCAAGAAGGAATTAGCTGCTCCCGAGGAAGAGGGACAAATAAGAGCAGTCCTGACAACTAAACCTCTGGATATTCCCTCGAGTAATCCACCACCTGCCGAACCAGCGGCAAGGCCAGTCGAGGTGGTCGTGAAGCAAGAAGTGATTGAGGAAGAGCGAACAATGGAGGAAAACCCGATAATAGTTCTAGCACACATTCCCCCGGGTGACCTACCTCCTACTGAACTAGCTGCAATACCAAATGAGGTTGTGGTCAAGCAGGAATGGATAGATTTGTGTGAGCAATGGAGGCTTTCTGATAAGCAGAAATATCAATTGCAATTCTAGGATGCGATGCGGCTAAAAACTGAGGTTAGGAGGATGAGAAGGCAGGTGCACCAACTAAAGAAATAGGTGGAGAAATATAGACGGCAGGAGAAGAAGCCCAAAGCCATGGTGACCGATGCAGAAGCCCAAGTGGACAATGTGGTGACGAGCTCCATTTCCATTAAGATAAACCCTATTGAGCATTTGTTCGAAGGCCGTGAGTTTTCCTTGATGGCTGAAGTTCAAACCTATAAATCCATCGCGGCTTGATATTAGAATGAAGTGAAAGGAACCTAGGAACAAGCACCCAAGACTATCTTAAAATATGTGGAGTGCATAGATATATTGTGATTGAGGCACGCAAAGCAACAACTCAAGGTGGAGCGGCTGGAGGGACAAGTGACATAATTGAACACTGACAAAGAACAGATGTTCATATTGACACAAGAGGTAATGGCATGTCACCCTACTACTTCTAGCTATGATTTTTTCTTGCATGAGCAATTTACTTTCTTCTGTTTGGAGAGAATTAAGAAGGAAATTAGTCACGAGATTGAGGACGGTGTACAGTTCCTTCAGATATTGAGGGCCCGTGATTTGGTAGCTCAAAATTTGATGTGTGAGCTTTATATGCATGGATATCTTCTGCGTGTAGAAAAAGAGTTTAACCCAATCCCATATGTGGGGGACATTCATTTAAGGGCTCTTACCTCTTATACTCTCAATTAGGTAAGCTGGCAAAAGGCTTCTAATACGTTTGAGTCAAATCAGACCACGAAGTCGTTTATGATGAGCAGGGAGCATGAGTGGTCAGTGACTATGTACAATAAGCACAACATTTTTTTATAAATTGAGAGAAATAGAGAACAGATGTTGAGGATGCAAAAGTGTTGCATTGATCTTTGTGTCAAACAAATAGTCACGTTTCAAGATGAGGCCCTTGACAGTTGCCAGAAAAGGTGTATGATGTCACCCACTTCTGTCTGGAATAGGGAACCATTTGGAGCACCAAATTTTGCATGGGCACTAAGGAGGGTGCCAAGATATGTGGCATGCATCCAAACATGTGGGGTTTGGTGGATGAGAATCTGGTTCCAATTCCCTGTCATTTGGTTGCCAGCGAAGCACTATACCCCAACATATAATGTACCAAACAATTGGTGGAAGGAAGTTCTTCTTTCAGAAGGGTATAAGGTTCCAGGAACAGACATGGTAGAGGAATATGATCTTGTTCGGCTTCACGAGGCCCATAGTCTATCCAATCTAGACCTGCAGAGGCGGTGAGCTACATGAGGGCATGCAGAAGGCTAGTTGGGAGGAGATGTTGGCCACCAAATTTGCTTATCTTTTCCCTACATTTCCACTCACCTTTTCATCCTTTTTGCACTCATTAACATGTACCCACTATGTTAAACCTATGAGGTAACCCTCCTTTCTCTGTATCTTGGAATATTTAATTAATGAAGTAAAGTCATGAGGGTTTTGCCTATGCGAACCACTAAACTTTTCATGTCCACAGATTCTGGAGAATAGGTGTTGATCTCTCGGCATATAGCGATAGTTCCACGATTCACAACAACCATTCAGTAGCACTGAAATAGCATAACCAACTTGTAGTTGTTTCCAATCCGTTTTGGATCATTTCTGTTCTCGCTCTCTCAACAATAGTGTTGTTTTGAACTGATGTATATTTTTGGGCATGTAGTTGCCAGGTTTTGGGGAAGATGTTATCACCTCCTATATTTTATAAAATATGGATTGTTCCTGTGCGATGGGTTAGCCATACCAGGATATGTATTTTAATAGCTTTCTTTATATTAATAAAATATAAACACTTTGCTATTCTATCTTCGGTTGTGAGTGAACACAGCCCTGATCAGAGAGCGGGGCTCACTCTTCTAATCAAGTGATCCGTGTTTCCTTTTGTGTGTGTTATTTTACTTGTTGTATTTGTTTCCTTATTGTTGTTACAGATTACATAGATTGTTGTGAATACCTTTTTAAGTTTTGCAGTTCATTTCCATTATTGTTGCAGTGATGCTTTGATTTCTTAATCACGAACCCTTGGTTGATGTAATATTGTAACCTTGCTCCTGCATATACCTTATGTGTTACCTTGAAAAGAGTACACACCCGGATTGATGAATTAATGTAGGAAAAAAGTTGACAAATTTGTTCATACCTGGACACCAAAAATAAACTTACTCTTTACTGTGACATGCAAGAAAATGAAAGAAACAAAGACAACTTATGTCGTGCATGTGTTCTTTCTATGTAATATTCCTCCAATGCATGAGTGATGTGATTGTGTAGTTCGAGTGGAGGAAGAACAATTTGTGTGTGAGATTGATCTTCAATGCATACAAATGAGTATTGAGGAGCCTTGGTTGTTCCAAAAATTTCCTAATCGGAAGCGAAACCAACCTCAGGACAGCAAGGGCCTGACATAACCATCAGCTCGAGCTGAAGTGACTTGATAGTCTAGGTGGTTTCCACTTCATCGACAGATAGATCATCATAAATAGTTGGCTTCAAATAATCAACTGCGATAGAATCATCATCACGATTGAATACGGAATTAAATAGATCACAACAAGTACGGTCAACAAAATAAATGATTTCATCAGCATCCTCATGATCTAATGAACCAAACAGAGGGGTAGATGAGAAGCAAAAAAAATCACTCTCAGTGTTTCTCGAAAATGTATATAAAAAGTTAAGTGGATTTTCAATGAATAATTTGTTCTCTCCGTTGTCAAATGATGGACTAACATTCGGTGTATTCTGTGAATGATAAAAAATGGGTGCATCTGTAGACAGAGATACACATGTGAAATCATGGTTGACAGAATCACCAAAGATGTCAGGAAAGAATGGAGGAGGCTCAGATGGAAGGGAGTCATCCTTTGTTGAGGTATGATGCTCAAGCTCCTCATCATACTCTTCATGAATGACAACGCAGGTTGGCTATGCAACACCAACTTTGTCGATAGCTTGATCCTCATTCATAACAAGTGTACAGTCCAGAATGGAAGAACACAAGATAGTGCAATTTCAGAGGATCATCTAAGTACGAGGACGAAGGTTGAGTTACAAAATCCATGTGATAACCCAATCTATTCAGAACCAAGTTTGTGTGAAAATCAGAAGGAGCGATGTCGGGAGGATGTGTTGGTTGAACAGATGTGTATGCCTACTCTCCCACATCACTCTATGATGGTGGAGATGTTTGATGAGGGGACGGTAGACAATCACTTGTGACAACGACCATGTCCGTCTATGATTGTGCAGCTCCATCACTAAATTATGCTAAGCAGGGCTTGGGCTCGAACTTCTTCTTGGGATGGAATTATTTATTCAGAGAGTATTCAAATCTTGTTGGGTTGTGTTATATTCTTTCCACATAGTTAACAGGGGGTTTGAGGGGTACCCGTAACCCCACTTTATGGGG
>APFE030622849.1:0-37129 GCA_000404065.3 Pinus taeda
TATAATCCCCAACAGAATGGCGTAGCTGAAAGAATGAACAGAACAATTTTGAATATGGTACGATCCATGCTTTTTTTTCAAAAATGTAAAGATAATGTTTTGGGCTGATGCTGTTCTATGTGCTGCATATATAAAGAATAGATGTCCATCTAATGCTATAAGAAACAAGACTCCTTATGAATTGTGGTATGGACATGTTCCTTTGGTAAAACATCTCAGGGTCTTTGGTTCCACGTGTTATGATTTGATACCAAAGGTACATAGAAACAAACTTGGTGCTAGAAGTCGTAAGTGTATCTTCCTGGGGTATTCGAACACCTCCAAAGCATACCGCCTCTATGATGAAGTAAATAAAAGGTTTGTTGTATCTAGAGATGTATTTTTTCTTGAATCATCCAAATCTGACAATGTTGTTGAGCGGCAACTTGATCGCTTGGATAGATTCGCAAAAACAAAATCATTTCAAAGAATGTTGATAAGTCAGATTCCAACATCTTGAAGGGGGGATTTCCTATCTAGATCAACATGTGGAATCTTCTTCTGAAGAACACTCTCCCCTACATGAAACTCCAACAACAGATGATGCTTTAAGTGATGTAATTGATAGAATTGGGAGACTCAATCTTGATTCACTCCCAACTCAATCAAAAAAGCAGCCTGGACCATCTCAGAAAGGTCCCCCAAAGTGGCTAACAAAGACACTTGAAAGTGTTCATCCTGATGAAATTGGAAAAACAGGAACCAGAAATTCAAACCGACAAAATGGAGGTGATGTAGATGACTCTAATTCACCTGTTGATATGGATGTTTCTTATGATTGTGAATTGAACTTGTCTACAGATTTTGAACCAACTTCCTTTAAAGAACGGCACTTGGAAGCTGGTTGATCCTCCATTTGGAACCAAACCAATTGGATACAAGTGGGTCTACAAGAACAGTACAAAGATGATGGCTCACTTGACAAGCACAAAGCTAGGCTTGTGGCAAAAGGTTTTGCACAGAAGGAAGGGGTCGATTATGAGGAAACTTTTGCCCCACAGCAAAATGGGCCACCATCCAGACACTCTTTGCACTAGCAACTCAGAATGGTTGGAAAGTCCATCAAATGGATGTAAAAACTGCCTTCTTGAATGGAGATCTAAAAGAAAATGTTTTTATGTCCCAGCCTGAAGGATTTGCTGTGAAAGGACATGAACATAAAGTATGCAAACTTGTAAAGTCCTTGTATGGCCTCAAACAAGCACCACGAGCCTGGTATGAAAAACTAACTGAGCATTTCTGAAACTCAACTTCAATCATTTTGATCTTGATGATGCAACTTTATTTGTCAAGAAAGTTGGAAAAACAGTTGTATATCTTGTGGTATATGTAGATGATCTTTTGATGATAGGGAATAATGAAAGCTACATTGCATCCATAAAGAAAGAATTGGGGAAAAGTTGGAAATGACTGATTTGGGCTATGTTCATTACTATCTTGGCATTGAAGTAACCCAACATCCAAACTCCATATTTCTTTCTCAAAAGAAATACATTGGATATTTGTTAAACAGATTTGGCATGACAGAGTGCAATCCTCTTTCTACTCCAATGGAACAAAACTTAAAGCTCACATCTATTGAAGGAAAGGAATTTGAGGATGCAACAAAGTATAGACAGCTTGTAGGAAGTCTCATCTACCTCACTACTACCAGACCAAACATTTCATTTACTGTTGGAATTCTCTCCAAGTTTATGCAAAAGCCTTGTGAGGGACATTGATCTGCTGCAAAAAGAGTTCTAAGGTACTTGAAGGGAACTCAAGACCTTGGAATCAAGTATACACAGGTGGACGACTTCAGCTTGATTGGATACTCTGATTCAGACTTCGATGGAGACAAAGAAACTGGGATATCTACTTCAGGATATGCTATGAGTCTTGGATTAGGAGTTGCCTACTAGAGATCACGCAAACAATCAGTTCCAGTAGATACCACAACAGAAGCAGAATACGTGGCAATAGCTGAAGCAACAAAAGAAATTGTGTGGCTCAGGAAAATTCTTGAAGATTTGCAGGTAAAACAAGTACAATTAACTCCACTCATGATTGACAACACCTCTGCAATAAAGTTGGCCAAGAACCCAAAGTTCCATGATCGTACAAAGCACATCAATACTAAATATCATCTGATCCGACATCATGCTGAGGCCAAAACAATCCATCTCCGTCATTGTTCCACAAATGAGCAAATTGCAGACATCTTCACCAAAGCGCTTGGAAGAGAAAAGCTTGAAAGATTCAGAACGATGCTTGGACTCACCAACATCCCTTCAGATTAAGGGGGGGAATGTTGACACCTAATCCTCACGATTGGGTGAATTTATGTAAATAATTAAATTAGGAATGTGAACAGTCATCAGGAGATGAACTGAGCAGTCACACCCTTTTGTATATAACAATAACATACCTGATGGAATAAATCGAATCAGCTTTTCTGCCTAATGGAGTTACTGCCTGGCCTGAAAATAACATATGGGTTTACCGTGTTGTGTCAACACTACTCCCATGGCATAGTCACTGGCATCCGTTTGGATCTCAAATGGTCTTTATAGATCAGGCAGGGCTAGTACAGGTGTTTTAATAATCTTTTCTTTCAAGGTGTCGAAGGCTTTCTAATGTTTGCCTCCCCACTGAAACACCTTGTTCATTCCTGTTAAAGCATGTAAGGGAGCTACAATTGAGGAAAAGTTAGAAATGAACTTCCTCCAATACCGTGTTGCCCCTAAGAAGCTTTTCACTTCTGTAGCAGACTTGGGTTTAGGCCAATTTACAATGACTGCCACTTTAGAGGGATCTATCTTCAATTCACCACCCCCTACTATATGACCCAAATAATTTAGAGATGTTTTTCCAAATTCACATTTTGAGAGTTTAACATGAAGTTTTTCTCTTTTCAAAACATCTAATGTCTACTTAACATGCTTTAAGTGTTCTTCCCACGTTTTACTAAAAATCAGAATGTCGTCGAGATACACAATAACAAAATCATCAAGAAAAAGCCTGAGTACATCATTCATTAATCTCATGAAAGTAGCAGGAGCATTGGTCAGGCCAAAAGGCATAAACAGCCACTCATACAATCCCTACTTTATTTTGAAAGCAGTCTTCCCTGCATCATGTTCTGCAACTCTGACCTGATGGTATCCACTGTGCAAGTCTAGCTTGGTGAAATAAACAGCTTCTTTCAATTGATCTAAGAGATCATCTATGCGAGGAAGGGGATAACGACTTTTGATTGTTATCTTATTCAGTGCTCGGTAGTCAATGCACATTCTCCACGAGCCATCTTTCTTTCTCACCAAAATGATTGGTGACCCACATGGTGATGTGCTAGGCCTGATGAACCCCTTCTTGAGCAACTCCTGCACCTGTTTCTTGATTTCAGCATTCTCTAAAGTAAACAACTTGTACATTCCAATGTTAGGTAATGGATCATCTTGCTGCAAAATAATATCAAGTACTATTTCCTTTTTGGGTGGCAGACCTTTAGGTTCTTGAAACAAGACATCATACTCTAAAACAACCTTTTCTATATCAGCTTGTTGTTTAGCATTACAGCCCTCAAATACATTGGTTTTATCAGATTTCTTTTCCTTTACAACCATCAGCAAGAATTGTTTGCATGAATTTATCATTCTTTTCATATGCCCTAAGTTTATGAGATATAATTATTCTTGAGCTTATGAGCTCTTACAAAGTATTCGATTCCATCTTTAACAAGTAGATACTTGTTCTTAGCTCTATAGAAAATAGTTTTCCTATCATACAAGTAAGGACTTCCTAAAAAAATTCCACATATATCCAAAGGAATTATGTCTAACTCAACCTCATCTACAAATGCTGACCCAAAAGAAAACTTGAGTTTGCACTATCTAGTCACTTGTAGTTGTGCTTTATCATTCAACCATCCTAATGAGTATGGTTTCTTGTGAGGTGTAGTTGCTAATCCCAATTTCTTTACAATTGCTTCAGAAATCAAATTTACTTATGAGCCACTACCAAACAAAGTATCAATCTTTTGATATTTGGAAACAACTCGAATATGGAAAAGCTCATGTCTTTTTCTCTCATTTCCTTCATCAATAACAGATTGTGCAGAATTACTAGTAGATGCTTCAAAATTCTTACCTTTTATACCTATGGCTGCAATGGTTGTTTCATCTCACGAGTCTGACCCCAAATCTTTCTGAATAGCTGCAACAGTCTTCTTCTTCTTTCCCTCAAACTTCTTAGGTCTCACCTCTAGATGCAAAATCCAACAATGCTCATCATTATGCCCATCCTTTTTACAATGAGTACATGAAGCTTTGCTTTTCTGTGCAGTGTTAGCCTTCCTTGCTTTCCACTTCTGCTTTCTTTTCTCCTTTCTTTTGCTTGCAGTGGGTTGGGATGGTCCCCCAACTTCTGGATTTCCATTCTTTCCTCTAGCTTCTAAATGAGTAGCTTGTATAGATACCTCATCTATACTAGTGGGATTAAACATGAGGATGGTATGGCCTCATGTAGCTATGTAGACCACCAATGTACTTCAAAAGAGTTTCTGGTGAGTCTAATGAGATTCCTAGAATCAATGCTCTCTTCCTAAATTCTTGAGTGTACCCTTGCACACTTTTCCCTTTCAACTGCCGAAGAGTTTGCCAACTCATCATGGCTCGTTGCATGTAGGCCAATGGATAGAACTGCTTTTTAATTGCAGACACAAATTCACTCTAGATGGAGATAGTCTCACCATGTCTTTTCATGTCAGGTTGGGTTCTGCCTTCCCACCAAACCAAGGCAGTGCCTCCTAGGCATAGGCTTGCCAGCTGAATCTTGCTCTTGTCGGAGTCGATATTATGCACTCTGCAATACACATCAATTTGTCTAATCCAATTGTCCAACTTTTTTGCATTTAGCTCTCCATCATATATAGGCAAATCAAATTTAACATCTAGTTTGATCAAAGATGCTTTCTTGTTATGCACATGGCTATTAGGAGGTGTGAGAAAGCTTTCCTCTTTCCCTTTTCCTTTGGAGTGTTCATGGAAGTGAAACTCATCTTCTTCTTTGTCTTGTTTAGAGCCTAATGAATCTTCATCCTTATGTTTTCTAAAGTCCCTATACATTTCTTCCATCATGGACATTATGGCTAGGAAACTTTCTATGAATTGAGGGTCTGGCCCCACAGAACATTCCTCTGTCATTGTCTTCCGAGAATAGATTTTCCCAATTTCAGGATTAGTTTCGACAAACTCTCCTTCTCCTAATTTGAGCTTTGATCTAGTGATCATTCAATAGCTAAACCAACAAAAACTTGTCTAACCTTAACAGCCTAAAGCTCTGATGCCACTTGATCTGATAATAACCCTTGAGTGACCTCAGTTAATTAATTATTGAACGAAGGTATTACAGACTCATGTGCTGGTGTGTGTCTATGTTATTTTAGGCAATAGATCGATCAGATTGCAAAATACACAAACACTGAAAAATGGAAAACAGCAGAGAAACACAGTAAGCAAATACAAGAACACAAGAAATTAATAAGGAGTTCACCCTATCCTCCAGGGCTACATCTTCGGTCTAGCTCTCAGTGGTGGCCTTATTTTATTGTGTCTTGAAAGCAGAGAATTACAATGACGAGCTCAATTTGAGTCTTCTGAACAGAATTGCTTGGCAGGGCGGTTCTTGGATTCCCCAAGCCACTAGAGTGCACAAACTCTTTTCCTTACCAGCTCTTGACTTCTCTGGTCTTTAATGGAAGGAGCCCAATGTGGTGCTCAGTCCTGACAGATCCTCTCAGGGATTTCTCAATGCTGCCTTATGCTACAGGTCAGCTCGGCTCTCTGTCTTTATGCTCTTTGCTTCACTGTCTCTTCACTTCTTTGTCTTCGTCTTCTTTCTTCTAGCTCTTCCTCTCGGCCTCCTCTCTCTCGGTGTCATTTTTGTTCTCTGTTCATGGCTTTAAAGCCAGTCAATCTCATGACTGTTTGATTCCCCTTCTGCCTCCCATCGGACCACCTGCTGTTGTTCACTTGGAATCCCTTGTCTCTATGTCATGGTCATTGGCTCACAAGGAGTGGCCACTTGTCTTCCAACGAACTACGCCAGCTTTTCCTCGTCCGTTCGGTTCTTTAGTTACGTCGGGAAATGACTCATCTGCCACCTCAACGGTCAAATCGAACCTCAATTCCTTATAGATCACGACTTAATCCCTTGTCAAATCCAGTTCTTTCATTGGGCGCGTTCTCAGCCGTTAGATCTGGATCCCCTAGATCTGATGCCATTCGCTCATTTCACGCGTTTGACTTGCTCGATCGTTAGCGCGCAATGAGCGGAGGTTTTCTCTCTCCTCTGTCTGCCACACATTAGGTGCCGAGTGGAATCGCTCTCTTTTCTCTAAATCCACTTACCGCCCAAGGGTGCCCCCGATAAATACCTCCGGTTTTGGAGCATGGGTCCCACCTTTAACCTTTAGCGCTTCTCCCACGGTTTTCCCGGCCTCCATGCGACCGAGTGATCGGGGCCTCTCCTTCTCAAGGGGTTTCCCAGGTGCTAGTTTCGTCTCCTGCACGGTCTCCATGGGCCTCGGTCAACGCGCTTTGATTGAGGTCCTCATTGTTCCACGCTGGCTGCCAACTGCCACTATTCAGAGGTTCTTCTGATCGCTATATTCTCTTTGAATTCGAAGTTTTGTCCTAATCTGATACAGTGATGGTGCTATGAAGAATCTTCATGGATCCAATTCGGATCATTAGTAGTCCCAACTTCTTTACAATTGCTTCAGAAATAAAGTTTACTTGTGAACCATTATCAAATAAAGTATCAATCTTTTGATGCTTGGAAATAACTCCAATATGAAAAATCTCATGTCTTTTCCTCTCATTTTCTTCATTATCAATAGATTGTGCAGAATTACTAGTAGATGATTCAAAATTTTTACCTTTTATACCTATGGTTATGATTGTTGTTTCATCACCTAAGTCTGACCCCAAATCTTTCTGAATAGCAGCAACAATCTTCTTCTTTTTGCCATCTAACTTCTTGGGTTTCAGCTCCAGATGCAAAGACCAGTAGTGTTCATCATCATGTCCAACCTTCTTACAATGAGTGCATGAAGGTTTGTCTTTCTGTACAGTGCTTGTCTTCCTCTCTTTCCATTTCTGCTTCCTCTTTTCCTTATTCTTGCTTGTAGTGGGTTTTGATGATCCCCCAATCTCTGGTTTCACATTCTTGCCTCTAGCCTCCATATGTGTAGCCTCAACAGATACCTCATCTATGCTAGTAGGGTTAAACATGAGAATGGTGTGCCCCAAATAGTTTTGTATACCACCTATATACTTCAACAAAGTTTTAGGTGAGTCTAGAGAAATGCCTAGAATTAAAGCTCTTTTTCTAAATTCCTGGGTATAGCTTTGTACACTTTGCCCCTTTAATTGGAGAAGAGTTTTCCAACTCATCATTGCTTGTTGCATATAAGCTAGTCGATAGAATTGTTTTTTAATGGCAGAAACAAATTCACTCGAGGTAGAAAGAATTTTACCATGCTTCTTCAAATCAGCTTGTGTCCTACCTTCCCACCACACTAGGGCAGTTCTTCCGAGGCGAAGGCTGGCCAGCTAAATCTTTCTCCTTTCTGAATCAATGTTCTACACCCTGCAATATACATCAATCTTTCTAATCCAGTTATCTAGCTTTTCTGCATTTAATTCTCCATCATATATTGGCAAATCGAATTTTACATTTAATTTAATCAAAGGGCTAGAAGGAGGTGTTGATAGAGGAGGCTCTTTTCCTTTCCCTTCGCCTTCTGAATGGCCATCTAGAAGAGGTTCCTCTGTTCCTTTGTCTTGTTTGGAGGTTGAAGTATCTTCAACTCGACCCTTCTTAAATTCTCGATACATCTCTTCTACCATGGCTCTCATGGTCATGAAACTATCCATGAACTGAGAATCTGATTCCAAGGGAATTTCCTCTGCCATTTTCCTCCTAGGATAGACTCTTCCAATTTCTGGGTTAGTCTCAACCAGTTCTCCTTCTCCTAATTTGAGCTTTGACCTAGTTAGCATTCAGCAATCTAGCACAAGCTTGTCTAACCTTAGCAAACCTTAAGCTCTTATACCACTTGATCTGATAATGATATCTTAGACAATTATTAAGGTATTACATACTCATGTGCTTGGATATGCCTATGTTACTTTGTGCAATGGATCGATAAGATTGCGAAATACATAGACAATGAAGCATTAAAAGAAACATAATAGACAACACACATAAACACAGCAAGTTTAATAAGGAGTTCACCTGACACTCCTGGGCTACATCTCCTGGTCCAGCCTTTAGTGTTGACCTCTCTATTATGTCTTCAAAATAGAGTTTTACAATGGTGAGTTCAATTTGAATCTCACACAACAGATAAAAAAACAATAAGGCTTTACTTCGATCCCCCAAGTCTCTTATGAGTACACAGACTCTCCTCACTAACTCTTTGTCTTTGTTGCTTTGTTTCAGCACTACCTGCCTTTGTTTGCTCTCTGTCTGTGGCTTTAAAGCCAATTTGCAATGTCTGTTCATTTCACCTTCTCGGACTCTCTGTCTTCCTGATCTCTGTCCGCTCATATCCCTTTCTGAGCGTTAGCAATCATTGTTAAACGCTTCCAGGGTTGGTGGCCACTTGTACTATAACGGAATGGTCAACGGGCCTTTGAAATCCTTCGAAATTGCCATTCTGTGTTTACACAGAGAAACACGTTCAAACATGGAAAAAGTCCACCAAACTCTATTCATCGGACTTCAAATATTATAGTTTTTGCCTTATAACTCATATCGGGTCCGTCTTTATACTGCTCATTGCATCTCCACCGTTGATCTGGGAGATCCAGATCCAACGGATGTGGTTCATTTCGGGCATTAACCATCTAATACAGGTGTTTTTCTCTCTCCTCAACCTGGACACATGGTAGCCATTGTATGGGATCGGGCAGAGCCCGGCCCAAACCACTTATCGCCTTTGGCCCACCCGAAATCTCGCATGTTTGGTGATTTCCTTTTTATATTAAAAATACATTAAAACTTTGAAAAACCCAGTAAAATGGCTTTATCAAACTTGAAACCATATATAACAGCATTAATAAACCCTTTCGGGTCCGTAACATCGCATCGACGCCTTTTCCTTTGTATTTCGTTTATTTAACGAAAATGCAAAATACAAAGGAAAACCTTGTTTTCTGAATCTCAAAATATATATAATATCATTTATAATATTATCGGGTCCAACTATCGTAATTATGGCTATTATTGACCCCAATCCTTTATAATACTTCGATGTGATGTTGCGATTGCAATCGCATATCACACATACCTCGGGCCAATTGTATCGCTCCTCTGTGTTTGCCAATTGCGATATCATGATTCAACTTGGGTTGTCGATCTGCGCACTTGATCGACGGTCCTCGTTGACCCCGTTGATCACTGTCGCATATTCCTTGTGGTCTCCGCCGATAGCCTCCCTTTTCCACTGCCGATTGCGATTCATTGATCGAATCTGGACCATTGATCGGCCAGATCCGACAACGTTGATTCAAAGTTGCTTTAAACCGTCGATACTCTGATTTTCAATGATTTCTCTATGTTTTTGCCTCCCCATAGTGTTATCCGCCTTTTTAGGAGTTCATCCTCATGCAACAGTTTTGATCTTTTGAAAGATTTTGAAGATTTAGAGGGTTTTTGGATCCATTTTGGATCATCAGCATCATGCATTTAGAGATGGACTTGCAAATTTAGCTTTGGCTTTGCTTGAAATAGCTTGAAAATTCACCAGTAGGCTAGAATGCAGTCTCAAAGGAACTAGGAACAGTCAAGTCAACCAAGTTGAAGGAAGTGATATTAAAGGACTTACGGTGGCATGAATATGATTAAGGCGGCAGAATTCATGCTCAAAGTAGAAAATGAAAGGTGGCTTTGTGCAATCGAGGAGGTGTTTGATCATGGTAGGGGATGTGGCCAGGATTTCAAGCAAAAGGAAGAGAGTGGCAAACAGAAGGCACGGATAGAGATATGTCTCCACCTCTGTGGTAGAAGATGTGGCAAAGTGATTTTTTCAGGCTCGAGGTCATAGCATGAGGAGGTGGTCAAGTCAGCGCCACCATGCAAACAGGAAACGAACAATGAAACATTGTAGTCATGTGTTGTTGGCTTTAACAATAGCTCCAGGTACAACACCCCTCGATGGTCTTGTTGGAAATAATACTGAGAGGGGGGGGTGGGGTGAATCAGTTTTATCAAATCAATATAACTTTTTCATTTCCATATTAGGATTCATATACACTACTTCAGTTAAGGAAAACCGCGTGTGTACGCAACTGTGTGTAACGCAACAAGCATATATCCAGTAAACTTATGATTCAGTTAGTTGATCCTTAATGAGTGCATCAGAACATTATTAACCATATGAACAATAAACAGGAGTAGTAAAATAGAGCAGATCATCACACATAGGCAACACACACGAACATCGAGATGTAAGGTGGAAACCCAATGTGGGTGAAAACCACCTGCTGCAATTTGTCTCTATCTTCCTTTAATAAGAAACTTCGTTTTACAATATTTTTGTACTGGAGCAGTCTTATACCAGTACGCAGGCTTCTACCTGCAGAAGGCTACAACCTTCTCTCATATTCCAGTTTCTACTAGAAGGGAGCTACAACCCCCTTAGCTCTTGTAATAGCTGATACATTTACTAGTACGTAGGCGCCAGCCTACTGAGGGCTCCAACCTTCACTCGTTTTCAAGTTGCTACTGGAAGGGAGCTCCAACCCCCTAGCTCTTGTACTGGCCGATATGTTTACCAGTACGTAGGCGCTGGCCTACAGAAGGCTACGATCTTCTTTCTTCCTCCAAGGACCACGTTTCATAATTTTTCATACTGGATACTCCTGAAGCACAACACCATAATCTGAAGGCCACATTTCATCCAATTTTGATACTGGACCCATCAACAACATTGAAGCACAAAATTAATCATCACTGTAATACACCCATCAACTACACCTGCATCATCAATCTCTAAATCACCCAATACTAAAACACTGAAACCCTGTCAACAACACAATCACCAGAACACAGAACAAACAACAGAACTTGGCAACAATAACCAGATCCAACTACAACTTCAAATATCATATCTCATAATGTATAAGTTATTATGATGAACCAAACCAGCGTACATACACGCACTTTTACCAAAGCCAACCCACGTACAGATCTGCAAATATTTATTCATAACTTTGCAATTGTTCCAGACATCAGTCATACCTAGATCATAACATTCATACAATAAAACATGCGTCAATAATTCAGATCTAGTCTATCACATAATGACAATACATTCCAAGCCTTATGATCCTGATCCATCATCCATCATCAACTGCATAGGTGCATCCTTGATTCAGATCAACTAAGCATCTCAAACCCATAACCAGCATACTAGATCTCACACTTCATCAGATATTCAATCCTTGCACACTTTCACACCCCTTGGCCTAATGATCTTCTCCTTATATAGGTTTAGGCCTTTCTCAATACCATGGTCCAAAACCATGTAGAGCCAATACCTTGGACCCAATACCTGGGGTCAACACTTCAGACCAAATATCGTGGACTAATACCAAAATACCATGGACCAAAACTTAGTTTTCCAACATGTACGCGCCTTTCCTTCTATTAACCTATGTGTATATGTATACGTGTCTTCTGTTCTGCTCATCCACGTGTATACGCACTTTCATCAAGGTTAACCTACATATACCTCTCTCTTGACCTATTGTACTATGATCTGTCATCTGATTGAGTTGCCACCTGTATCATACCTCTGAGTGAGTTTCCATCAAGGACAACACCTGTATCATAATGCCAACAATTCAGGGCTCAATCTCTATCAACAAAACCTCATCTCTCCAACTTTGGAAAAATATTATAGTTTAATCCTTATCTTAGTCAAATTTCAGATGCATATAGAATGATATGACATAGGACGAAATGGCCTCAGTGTCATTGTTTTGATGTATAGACTAGATATCTTTTTTGTTTTGTCAGACACTATCATTAGAGTGAAACTTTGTAATCTCAAGAAATCAAATATGTGTTATTGGTTGGGTTTCCAATTGGGTCAACCAATAACACAAGGAAATATTGTCTGTAATATTTTCTTAATATAAATATCAATCAAGCCTTCACACAAAAAAAGTAAAGAAAACAAAGGAGATGCCAACCTAGTGAAATTTTCAATAAACTAATGATAATAATGATGTTCCCTAAAAACCACAAACATAATCTTGAGCCTTAGGCATAGGAAGCTTGGATATTACCTCAAACTTTGTGGGGTCCACCTTTATACCTACATAAGAGATATGATTCCCAAGGGAACTTCCCCCAGTAAGAGATGGCATCTGTCATTACTAGGAGATTTGTCTCTTATCACATTTTAAGTACTTTATCCATGTTAGTCAAAGATTACTCTAGTGTGACCCATAAGCAGCAAATTCATCCATATACACTTCTACACAATCATGGATCAAGTAATAAAATATACCAAGAATAGTTCGTTGAAAGGTGGAAGGCAATTGCAAATGAAAAAGGGAAAGACTTAGTAGGAAAAGGTTCCCATGGAAAGGTAAAAGCTTTTTTGTCTTAATATACAAGGGAAATGCAGATCTAATTATATCAGCTAAACACATCAAAGAAACAAAAGTACTTCTTCCTTGCCAGTGTGTCTAAAATTTGATTTATAAAAGGTAGAGGAAAGTAATATTTTGATGTGGCTTTGTTCAATTCACAATAATTAACACAAATATGTCACTTCCTATTCTTTTTAGGAACAATGACTAGTGGTGACATCAATTGACTATTGAAATAAGATAGAGAATATTTACATTAAATAAATTTTGTAATTCATCTTTCACTATTACTGCAGTGTGAGATTCATACAATGTTGGGGTTGTTAGATAGGACGAGATTTATCCTTTATATATATGTGATGAGTGTAAAGATAAATATGGAACCTTTCATATCAGTGTAATCCCATGTGAAAGCACCACTATGTTCTTGCAACATTATAACCAAGTGTTCTTTCTATAAGGAATCTAACCTACTATTCATTCAATGTCTTACCAAGGTTAATATCTACAAATGTATTGGGTGATCTTATTATCGAATAAAATGGATGAGTCATACAGTCTGATTGTAAGGAGAGATCTGCCAATGAACAATTCTCCTCAATTCTAATATAAAATATAATGAAATAATGTGAAGGATGGTTACTAAAATAAACTAGGATTTATAATAAATTTAATGATCATATCATCTTCAGTATCTTCCTTATAAAGGACCATTTAATCAAGGGTAAGTATCTATAGGGAATTCTCTTCATCACTATAGAATTGGGATTAACAAGAGGATACAAAGTGAATTTCTTGGTGGAGTTCTCTTGGGAGATAGACATATCTCCTAATCTACAACCAATATAAACATCAATAGTAGTCAATGATGGCCTACCTAGAATCAAGGGGTAACTCCCAAGGGTGCGTTTTGGTTGCAAGACCATGAAATCTATTAAATACTCTTAGGAATCCACATAGACCACAATGTCTTCTAGGAATCCTTCAAGTTTAGCAATAGATCAATCAACAAGCTAGAGAATCGTAGGATTTTGTCATAAATTGGACAATTCTAGCTTCTCCATAGTCTCCTTAGTTATTACATTTATGGTAGCCACTAGATAAATCAAAGTATTGGGAATACACATATTATTAATGTATACATCAACAATAGGGATTCCTAGATCGACACACTTGGAAGCGATGATCTTTCCAAGCATTAAATCAACTAATCGAACAACCACATGGACAATAAAAATGGATAGTAGGAGGATCATTTTTCTTCCTGTCAAGATTCTTTATGCATATTTCCCAAATAATTTTTCCATACAAAGGAACATCTTTGGTTGATTGGAATAGTGGGATCTTGACGCACATTTCTCAATTCCCCTAGAATGTCAAACTTGGATAGGAAAGGGATTTATCCAAACTTCACCTCTCAAGTTAGGGAGAAAGTTATTAATATGTAGGGTGATGTTATGAATTTTTTGGAGAAGAGACTTGTGGTGTATTTGTTTGATTAGAAACAGAATTATTTTATACAGATTTATACCATATTGATTCATCCTTTAGATCGTCCTCTATAATGATCGAAGAATTTGGATCATTGAGCACTTTCCCTAATCTTACATGGATTTATGGACAATCCGCAAGGGAAAAAACATGAGTAGGTAAACTGGAAAACTCAATGGTATATGAATAATGATTTGGTGTATATTAGGGTTAATAGTTGGTTGGATAGGAAACTATGGTCATTTGAGAGGATTGCTTGCAGGCATTTGTAATTGTTATTATTTTTTAGAGATTTAGCATTAGTAGAATTTTGAGGTCTCAAATGGACCTCCTAAGGAAAATAATAAAATAATAGTAAAAGTAATAAAAAAAGTTGTGATCTTTTAAGGGAAAAGAAAGAAAACTAATTTTTCTATTGTTCCACTTGTCCCTTTATATATTTACTCCAATTTCAAATGTGGGCACTTTTTGGACGGGGAATTCGATTATGCATCCAATGGGTACCCACTCTACATACTTTTGAGTAGACCCACATTGAGAGATATTGAAAATAAATTTTAAAAAAATAGTGTTTCTTGAAAGAAACATGTTTTCTTCATGTATTTTCAATATTTCAATCTTTCTCAATGTGGGTCTACTCAAAAGTATGCAAAGTGGGTACAATTAGATGCATAATATAATTCCCCATCCAATGAGTGCTCACACTTGAAACTTGAGTAAACCTATAATGAGATTAGTTGAAAATAAAAATAAAAACAATAGTTTTCTTCTTTTCCCTCCAAAAATGTTTACCCCTAAGGATGACATCATCATCTTCAATCATGTTGGAAATATGGTAGCTATCGCCAATATTTCCATCATGTGGAAATATATAAATTTTGAATTAAAACTTTTGCCTAAAAATAATTCAAGTCAACCTCCTATTATTTTAATTAACTGTTATTTTAAGACAGTTGGGCCCCTAAGAGGCACCCATTCTACCCCCTTTCAAATTCTATATAAACAAGACCTCTCCTCCACATTTGGGCACATCAGTTTTCTTTTGTCTCATCTTTGATCTAGCAAAGTTGGGAGCAGAATGAGGGGGTTGAAAATCTCAAGGATGGCTTAGCACTTGGCTTGGCATTTTTTTGTTCTTGGTTACTAGTTTGACTATTATCTTGATATGGTTGTCTCTGTTGTAAAGATGAATTGAACTCTCTCTCTCATAAGGAAAGATTTTTTTGGGTTTCTCCCTACCTCAAGCATAATTTATGTGTCTCTTGTCTCATTGTCTCATGGTTATTTTACTTCTCTTTCATGTTTAATGGTTGAATTTTCTTATGTATAATTGCTTAATGATATTGAGTGAATGATATGTGAAATTAATGCTAACTAAATCATTGGAAGAAGTTATCTATTGAAGGAAATTGTTTCTAGCTTGTGCCTTAGAAAAATCAGCACGGTATCAGCACAAGTTGGAGAGCAATTTAAATTCCATCTTTGTGAATGCGAGATCAAATAGAAGAAGTCAACTATGGAATTTGCAGAACTGGGAAGTATAAGCCTAATCGAGGTTTGTGATTTGTGAGTTGAGAGAGAGAGAGAGAGAGAGAGAGAGAGAGAGAGAATCTGAATTCAGAGAGAGAGAGAGAGAGAGAGAGAGAGAGAGAGAATCTGAATTCATCTCCTTGGAACCTTAAGCGAGGAGAGAGAGAGAGAGAGAGAGAGAGAGAGAATCTGAATTCATCTCCTTGGAACCTTAAGCGAGATTTCTATGGTATCATGTGAACTGCCAATGGAAATAATAATCTCTATTTGTGAGTGAGTTTGAACATGTTTCTGGCTCAAAGTCGGATTTATTATTTGTGGCATACACTATAAACAATGGGTTTCAATTTTAGTATTATCTATTAAGGTGTTGTTCATGAATATTAGTAATTTTTGTTGGTCTCATAACATCATTGATGGAACTAAGTAAGTATCGTTTCAACCCTTCAAAGGAAGCCAGAGGTGTATCCATGTTCCTCAATCAAGATCATCAAACCAAACAAAGAATCATCTAGGTCAGCAACTCTTTTTATGTGAGCATATTTGTCTTATGTGAATGTCTTTGTGTCAAGATTATGTGGATTGTTGTGTGAGCCCTGTAACATATTTTAGCACCTTTTCATCTTTATACGAATTCATGTGGCTATTGTCAAAATATGTGTGCTCTTGTGGCATTATTCTCTATAATTGTTTGAGTTGCATATAGAATTTCATGTGAAGTTCTATAGCTTTGTTGTATGCAATTTTTTTGCCACTATATATCTTTGTGGCATGTTTAATTATATATCTATGTGTTATGCAATTTTTATGGCTCCTAATATGTTTGTTTTGTGACTCCAGATATCTGTGGTCTTGAGGCAAGTTGTTATATGATATGTGTGAAGGATAGAGGTTTTATCTTCACTATGAAGTATGTGGTTTGTCATCTCAGCAACATATATAAATAACAGAGGTTTGTCATGACTCATCATCTTCGTGACATGTTTGAAGTTTGGATGTCCATTATCTGAAGGTGGCAGATCTATGATATTTTGTTTTTGGCACCATGGAGGATTGATTATGTCTTGAAATCTTGAACATGTGGTATGATATCCGAACCCTCTGCAAATATATCTATAAAAGGATTAGTGATCCAACATTGAAAGAAAATTTTGAGTCACATTTCCCCCTCATGAAATTTAAGTTACATCCTAGACTTAAAGTTTAAGTTCGAAATTGTGAAGTAAGATACATGAGTGTGAAGTTTTCTCAAGGTAGTATACTTCTATCTAATCCTATCTTTGTTGAATAAGTAGATGGTGTCATCTGAGATCATCTATATAATTATGAGCTCTTCCCCAGGCTCAAGTTAGTGGGGGTGTACTAATACTGCTTGAAGAAGGTTCTCTGCTATACATAAAAAAAAGTTGAAGTATACTAAAGAAAGGCCAACTCTGAGCAATAAATTTCTAAGTCACTATCTCCATGAATATGCGAGTCATATTATCTCTATATCTATGAACAAATCTTCTTATAAGTTCCTCTGCAAGTTTCAAAATTATGATGACCTCCCTTTGTGTTCAGTTCTGACCTGTGGAGCAATCAAACAATGGAGGTTATGTATCTATCCATTGTGATTTTGGATCTTGCATTGGCAACATTCTTGTTGAAGTAAAATACTTTTATCTAGAGACTATTCTATGTCATGAGACTTGTATCAAGAGATTTGTATTAAGAACTATTATTTCAACTGAAGGAGTCATGGGTTGAGCTCTAGGTTGTGCTATGATGTGTGATTCTTTTTTCACATTGTCAATTTGAGTTCCTCTTCAGAGACTTGAATATCATAGAAAGAGCCATAAATTGTTGAATATATTATGATCTTAAGAACTCACATATATGGATAAGAATAATAAGGTTTATTTCACTATGAAGAGGAAAATGTTGGGTTTAAAAGTGATCAAGGATCGCTTAAAATTTTAAATATATAATAAGAAGGATTGAATAAGATAGCCCTAGGGTTTGTAGATGAAACACCGGGAATGATACTGATATTGAGAGAAAAATGATGAATATTGCAAGGATAAGTGTCATCTGAACATTTGAAAATCCAAGGTATTGGAAAATTTTGAACCTTAGGTTGGCTAGGGTTTGAAAAAGAAATCTTTGGGCTTATGGAACAAACCCTAGTACTAATAACGAGAATGATAAAGCTGCGAAAAGAATGCAAGAATAACTAAGCTTAAAGAATTAATAGGGTTTAGAGTCAAAACCCTAGCTGATCTATTATTAACCCTATCATATCATCAGGGTTGGAAAAGAAAGCCTTAATAAAATAATTCCATGTAGAAGAAGAAACCCTAGATTCTAGAAGTTTGACATCTTAATGATAAGGTTGATTTGTGAGTTGCATTCAAGAAGGATAAATACCAAGAGGGAGTTGTGATGATATCAAAAGATAAGTATCATGTATTTATTTTATTTTTTTAATCATTACTGACATTGAATTGTTTATTATTTGTAAACCCTAGGTAGGGTTTGGAGAAGAAAATCTAAGGCTTATGGACCAAATCTTAGAACTAATTATGTACGCTTGAAATAAGAAACCTTAAATCCTTATTGATGTGGATGATGTGGACCCCTTGATGATGATGTGATTGAGGTCATATCCTTGATGATGATGTGGGCGAGATCAAATTCTTGATGATGATATCGACTCCTTAATGAAGTGTATTTCTTGATGATGTGGATGAGATCAACCCTTTGATGAATTGAATAAGGTTAACTAGACCCAAGAAGACTAAGATCAAGAGGAAGCTGACACATTCTCAAGAGATAAGTACTTCCTTAATTGTTTATATCGTTTTTACACTATGAGTCTCTTGTCATTATATATCTTTCTTGATTGTATTTTTTCTTCCATGGCCTCCTAGTGAGGATTGCAAGTACATAATGAAGATGGCCAAGGTGTAGCAATCGTTGGAAATGGATGGAAGAACAATGTGACAAGAATACTAATGATTGGATGCACTTTGGACTTAGAGGAAGAAGACAATATCAACCTCTAAATGAAGCATGTTTTGATCCATGATGCAAAGAATTCAGTTGAGAAGATGGTTTGAAGTCTTGAAGATTAACGTTAATCCAAATATATTGAAGAAGAGCCCGTGAATTTCTTGTTATGTGTTGATTATATGTTTTTGACAAGGATTGAGGTCCCCTTCATCCAATGTAAGAGGGAGTTTATTGAAGAATTGTAAGATTGAAAGTATGAAATGAGCCTGGTGAAATCATTCTTGAGGTTGTGGCATAATGGACTATGAATCCATGGAAACTTGCTTGAAGAAAATTTGAAAAATTTGTGAGACTTTGATGTTGATTTGATGAATCCCTTAGATTGTCCCATTGAAACACATGAAATAGTTGACTCTATTTGAACTGGATATATTACGGGTGTTGTATTGGTTTGAATGACATGGATGGTCTTGTTGCATGTAGTACAATTGAAGCTAGAAATGTAGTTGATCTATTCGATCTTCTGATGGGCAGGTTGATGATATTTGCTTCTGTGAGAAGCCACTTGTTTTCTGCTGGATTTGACCATGGTTGTTGATGGTTGCTTCTATGAAAAGCCCCAGCTAAAGCCGAATGAATAGCTAAATGTCGTTGTCTACTAGAATGTTTGATAAAGCACTGAAATCCACCATGACTACTTTTTTGTTGTTGAGCTAGTTGCTTATGATTCTGTAAGAAGATTGCAATGGATGAGAATCCCTTTGGAGAGGGAGCATTGATTATATAGAATCATCAATCTTCCTTAAGTTGCAACTATGAGACCAATGGATTGGTCAGGAAGATTGTCACTCCCTTAGGTCAACTAACTGTGAGGCTAGTGAGTCTAGTAGGGGAGCTTGGTTTGGGAGCCTAGAGTGATCCCTTAGGTCATGATGACCGTGAGACCAGTTTGGTTAGGGACATTGAATTTGTGATATCTTTTTTAGGTATTTTTTGTGAGATCTATGGGTTGGGGAGAATCATCTTGTTTTCTCTCCCTTAGATCATGAATTGTGAGACTATATAGTCGAGGATTGAGAAAGGAATCCTCCTTTGGGTTGTGGTTGTGAGACATGTGGATTAGTCAGGAAGATGGAACCTATGCATATGAGTATGGCCTCATGAACAATATTGATTATTGGGACATGATAGATGTTTTATTTCCTTATGATGAGACTTATGATCTGTCTATTAGGTCGTGGTGTTGACACCTATGGATTGGTCTGAAAGATTGATCTTGATAGAGAGAGACATGTACTTGTGATCTCTCTCATTAGGATGTGGCTGTGAGACGTATGGATTGGTTGGGAAGATTTATCTTGAGAGAGAAAATGAAAAATACCTCCCTCGCTAAGAAGGAGTATTGGAAATATGGAGCCATGGTCAGTGTTTTCATCATGTGGAAAAATATAAATTTTGAATTCCAATTTTTTCCTCCAAATAATTCAAGTCAACCTCCTATTATTTTAATTCATTTGGGCCCCTAAGAGGCACCCATTTGAGCCCCCTTAAAATTCTATATAAAGGAGACCTCTCCTCCACATTTGGGCACATCAATTTTCTCATCTTATCTTTGATCCAACAAAGTTGGGAGCTGAAGGAGGGGTCTGAAAATCTGAAGGATGGCTTAGCACCTAGCTTGGCATTTCTCTTGTTCTTGGTTATTGGTTTGGTTATTATCTTGATATGGTTGCTTATGTTTTAATGATGAATTGAACTCTCTCTCTCGCAAGGAAAGATTTTTCCTAGTTTTCCCCTTGTGGGTTTTTCCCTAGCCTCGGGCCTAATTTCCATGTCTCTTATCTCATTGTCGCATGGTTACTTTATTTCTCTTTCATTTTTAATGGTTGAGTTTTCTTTTGTATCACTGCTTAATTATATTGAATGAATGATAGGTGAAATGAATTCTAAATAAACCATTGGAAGTAGTTATTTGTTTAAGGAAATTGTTTCTAGCTTGTGCCCTAGAAAAATCAACAAAACCTATTGGATTTTTAAAAGTTGACTTTTCTATGACATTTTACATTTTGAGGCCCATTTTTTACCTCAAAATTCCACTATTGAACTACTATTATGGAATTTGTGGAGTCACTTGTTAATGATGCCTTTCAAAGGGAGAACCTCACCAACCTTATGGCCATTGATATAGTTAGGTTAGATAGGGTGGACATTGTTTCTAAGCCATGGAAGATTACTAAGGTGGAAAAGGATATTGAAATTGTTTATTAGTCCAAAAGGTGTTATAAAACTATGAAGGGGCTTCACCCATACCTGAAGGTCTTGGTTTCTAAGGTAACTTCTAAGCAATGAACCAAATACATTATATTTCTTCATTAGTTCCTTCGTAGACATATTTTAGTCATGGTGAAAAGTGTGAGCTAGAAATAGCATGGTTTTGTTCACAAATGCCACATATCTCAATGGTTTTAAATGAGAAATCGTTCAATAGATGTTTCTTTCTACATTTTGTGCAAAATATAGACAAGTACAATATTGTTTCCTCCTGCTTATTTTTACATACAATTATATCAAATTGTGAGGTCAAAGAACTAATAATATCAATTTAAATTTCTCCAACAAATTACTAATCTCAACCCTAGTGATTCCCCCCTCCAACCAATTTTTTATTCTAAAAGCAGCATCTCAAGAATCCTTTCCATGTCTTGAACTTCCTCATGAATACATTATGCATAACTTAAGGATCTCATTGTAGTTTACTTGAGAAATATCTCCTTCAACCATTAGATTCAATATGTGCATATATTCATCTATGATGTCGCTTATCAATATTGTTCTAAAAATGTCCTTACTGAGTTTTCTCTATTTTGACCTATGTAAGTTGTATTGGAACCTTTTCCACATAGTTATCCACACTTTCATCGTCCTTTTGAAATCATTTTGAATATTTTTTCTTACAGGTATGAGTCTTGCAGTAATCTTGATATTTCCATTAGGGAATTTTAAGTTAAAAAATAGACCTCAAAACAAAAAATATACTAACAAAATCAACTTTTAAAGAACCAATAAGGTTGAAGATGATGATCTCATCCCCAAAGATAAATATTTTTGGAGAGAAGATGAGAAATACTTTTTGAATTGTATTTTCAACTTATCGCCTTATAGGTTTACTCAAATTTCAAGTGTGACAACTCTTTGGATGTGCAACAAAATTAAATTCCACATCAAACAAGTACCCCTCTACACACTTTTGAGTAGAACCACACTAAAACAAATTGAGAATACATGAAAAAATGTGTTTATTGACATTTGAAATTTGAGTAAAAGTATAACGAAATAATCAAAAATATATAATAATAACAAAATATTTTTCCTTCTTTTCCTTTAAAAATCCATAACCCTTATATTATTATTTTCCTTAGGAGACTCATTTTAGACCTCAAAATTCCCCTAATGTTCAAAAATACTTCATTCGAAGTATGGATGCTATTTCCTTCCAGCCCCATGAACTAGAAAAGAGTTATGTTCTTAAAGGTGACAGGGAATAATTTTATCTTTTGCTCATCCAGAGTATAATCTTAACTTTTGCATGGGATGTCAAACTCAAAGAGGAAAGTATTTGGATCTTCACTAGAGATTTTGTTGAAATTTGGGAGAGCTAATGGAGATATATTTCATGGATGCCACTCCTTGGTATTACTAATTGGGAAATTGAAAGTCATAGTATCTTCAAAATTCAAATGAGCCCCTTCTTTGTTTGTCATGTTGCTTAGAGCGGTTACAAAGGGAAATCCCCCATGTGCTATTGATTCCTCAAGGGGAACATATCCCTTAGAGTGTTATGGTTCATGAATTGGATCCTCTTAGAGTTCAAACTCCTACTAACCACTAAGCAACTCTTTAGTCTCTATTCTAGAAATAGGAATCAATTCTACCTCTATGTTAGAAATAAGTTCAATAGCATTTTCGCCAATAGGAATCACATATGTTCCTACTACAAGAGCAGGTTCCGCAACAATTTTAAGTGAGAGGTCCTTTATTCAATCCTAGAGTCTATTTGCCTTAGAACCTTCTTCTTTTTCTAGTTTTCTTGTAGAATCTTTAGTACACTGAGGGGTTCTTACAACACCACCATGTTCCCATGCATCTATATGCTTCCAAATTATATGTAAAACACTTTATATGAGATATTACAAGGACTGTCGAATTTTCCAATAATGCGAATCCCCTTATCATATGTTATCAAAATCATAGAATTTCTTAAACCCTTTTGACACCTCCTCAGCAAAGGTGCCAAAAATGATAGGTCTACTATATACCTTATTAATGGAAATAGAGTATGTAACCTAATAGTTCATTTAATTGTCAACCCAAGGTTGGCATACTTGTGAGGTGACATGCAAAATATATGCAAGAATTTAGAAATATCTACTATCAAACTCTAGTATGTTGTTTATGCATTACCCAGAAATTAAATTCTATTTACAATAAAATGAAGTTGATTTAAACTACAAGAAAGAAATAAAATTCAACTAAGACAAAGTAAAGTAACTGAATATGATATGTTAATCAATTGCATAATCAATGACATGCAATATGATTGTCACATACTATGATTTGTAGCAATCTATTCATCCATTACACTAGGAAATTAAAAGGCATATATGTAACGATCTGTAGCAAATTATGGATAAATAACAATTGTAAATTTGTAGCAATATAAAGATTACATAACTAAAATATAACGGTGTTAACAAGATTAATAAACATAAATTAAATGACCAACACTAACCTCTCCAGAGTGGGCCCTTACCCTATAGAGTTATGTGCTGGTAAAACTTCAACACTTAACCCTCACTCACAACAATATGAAAAACTCACAACTCAAGAAGAAGAATTGGAAACAAGTGTTGTAATTAATTAGATGATCAAGGCCACAATATCAAATGTCCAAGTATGTATATCCATCCATATTCATTCTCTGAAACGAGGTAAAACGCATCCTTTTATAAGTGTGTCCCTCTTGACTAATTTCAAATGCAATTTAATAACAATATACTTGAGAATCAGAGATTTTGAACCCGTTGTGAAATAGATTTAAATTAAACTAATAAAACAATGATAAAATTAAAGAATCAAGAAACTTACTCATGGATTAGCTAAAGATTAATAGCATGTGCTCAATAGAACAGAGGAATTGAAACAGATTGCCCGTAATTTGGTTTGAAAACTAATAGAATCTCCCAACCATTGTTGTTGAATGGAATATTCATATGGCATGTTTCTTCAAGTCACTTTGCAATGATTGCTTTGTATTTGTAGCGCAAAATGCACAACAATTGGAACTTACGGTTTAGTAGCAACAACATTTATGGCAGTGGCATGATTCCTCATGGATTGGTAGCAAGGAAACCTTGAAGTGAGTTGGAACATGGATCTACACCAACTACTATACAGCATTCATGAAACATGACTCTGTAATAAAGGATTGAGATATGGTGAACCTATCAAAATAGATTAAGTAGAAAATGAAAGATACCAACATGCATATGATGATCTATTCCATGGAAAATATCATCCTTGTGAGTTAGATACAAATCATACAAATTCTCACAAGACATCAATAGAGTTCAATTAGAATGCACATTATGAGGAAGAGGAGTAGCTTTGTAGTAATAGGCTGGTAGCGATAAGGATATATCAAAAATGAAGGTAAGTGATGGAAAAAAGGGTTATGGAATGAAGAAATATGGGCTATTAAAAGATAGGAAATCAAGGGCTATCAATTGTATTGGCCATTTTTTATCCATAGGAATAATAAAAGTGTTAAGAATAGCATTACTTCCATAACGACTATGTTAATAGCATAATGCTAAAAAAAATTATGTTGTGGAGCTCAAGTATAATGCATGCTAATATGTCATGTACTCTCGATGTCATATTATGTCATTCCCTATTGAGAAATCAATGCAAATAGGTATTAGGGTTTGATTCCTCGTTTCTTGATAATTACTTGTGATTTATGTTGGCTTCTTTTACTTATGTATTATGTTGTCTTTCTTCAAGAAATTACCAAATTAAATGTATATGAAGATCACAAAAACAAGAGACACAAGATGTAGGCACTCAGCCAGGGCAAAACCCCTATCTAAGGGAAAACTAAGTCCAACTCTTCCACTGGTAGATTCAAATCAAGATTAGACAATCCAAGACCCTTTAGACCTAGACACAAACCTCCTCCAATCATCAAGTCAGTCCTTCCTTCTAGTAGATGATCTCTACCAAAGTTTCCACGTATCAGCACTTCAAATGTAGCGTCAATCCAGAATTTTGACCCCCAACTTCAAAATTTTGACCCCTAGCTTCAGTCCAAAAACACTAGCAGACTTCACATGTGTGAGAGAGATGCCCATAAAACTTAGGTTTTCTTCTCTCTTTGATTAGGTCTCTTTACCTACACTTCACTCTATTTTTCTTCCTCTTTCTCTATGGAGATCGAACTTGTGTGAGTGTGTCTCCAAATGAATTGAGCTCCCTCTATTTATACTTCCTCCATGAGGTCGAATTGCCTCCAATAGGGCCGACTTCTCTAGGACCGGATCGACTTGGTGAGGAAGGACAAAATGACTTCTTTGACTCAAAAATAATTTTTTTACATGATACAAAAGCCCAAGAAGGGTCTAATAAATGTGACAATATCTCTTTTGACTCTTAACAAAACCTAGAAGCCTTCAATGGAGGCTATGACCTAGAATATAAATGAAAGAGCTTGAAACCCATGCTTCAATAATATTTTTTCTTTTACAATAATTTTTCTTTAGACAAATACAATTATGAAGACCGACACTAGTTACATTCTTCAACATTTCCAACCATGATTTCTCTTTTCACATGTTTCCTTCTCCTACCCAAGGAAAACTAGTTCAACTAAAAACATGTTTATTCTTTATTGTCTTATGCATAAGGTATTACGACTTCAATTACAGTGGGTGCTTAGACTATATGTCAAATTTAGATGTATTTTGTCACTTAAGGGATATAATATATGTTTGCTAAAAATGTTATATAATGATTTCTTATCATATAATGTGTGGTACATATTTTTGTGTTTTATATTATTATCTTACCTTATACTTTAGTCAAAGATAAATGTAGTGCCTCATTCTGGTTGATTGACTTTGATGTTAGCTTAACCTTGATATAGTTGTATGGCACATATATTATTCATTGAGGACATCAGGTTGAGTATCATATTATTTTAGTTTTATTATTAATGCATGTGATAATAATTGTGATATAAGAGTTTGATGTTATTTTGGTTATGATGATGCATGTGATGGACTTGTTTGATGACTATTTGTAATCATGTTGATGAATTCATTATGTTATCTTGTTTACACATTTGAAGACCAACTTCTTACTTAGTGATTATGTTGATGATTATGTCATAATGGTAATTTAGCATGTGAAATTATACCATTGACTAGCATTATGGGAATATATTACTAATGATTATTGAGTGTGGCAGGAGATGACCCGGATGCCCCTGCATGTGATGAGTCAACGATCTCTGGTTTGATCGATTACATACTATTGACACTAGAATTTAAAGTTATAATTAATATTTTGTTATGATTACTAATGGCATGATGGTGCTTGCAAGCTTAGATCAATTACTTAGTTGAACGACTCACACATGGGTAATGAGATTGTACAAGATAGATAGAAATTCATGGGATACAACGTCCCCAATTTCGTTCACTAACACTTTCATCGTGACTTGGGTTGGAAGGTATTGGAATACCTTCGCCTTGAAGCTCATGATGTCATGAGGCTAGACCCCAAATTAAGTCGTTCACAAATATTTACTAAAGGGCACACATCAATGCAGATTCATTGATCCCAACACCATTAGTCTCACCATAGAGGGTGACACAGGTGATGACAGTGGTATATATCGTTGTGCATAATTTTTCCCCTCGTAATCACAAATCCCTAAAGGGCAAGTGGCACAGCACCCTTAAAACTGCCAAGGGAAGTTTTTGAAGGTCACAACTGACTTGAGAACCTTAGCATCAGGAAGAAAAAACTAAAAAATAATTAAATGTTTATGATCAGGCAATGATGAGCAATAATTCATATAATGTAGCAAGTGTATTTTAAAAGCATTAATTAAATCATAAACAAAACTTGGGAAAAGGGAGAATATGAAGAATTATAAAAACTAAACCGAATGAGTAAGTTTTCCTTCAATGCTTTTGGAAAACCTCAAGTGTATAATCTATATTTAAATAACTGCAAAATATGTAAATTGTTCTAATCACAAAAGGGAAAGGGGTCATAGAGTTAAATTGAAAACATTAATCCAATGATAGTTTACCATCATTAAGAAAATAGGGTTATGTAATAATAATTTAAAATTAGAGAAATTTAGTTTCATGAGAAAACCTTCATGTGGCAAGAACACAATACAAAGATATCCATCCAAGATTTCAACTTGAGAAAAGCTTAGTTAAGAAACAAAATTTGTGACCTACATGTTGACTTTAGTAATGAACAAAAAATATGGAGTATAAAAGGAAATCATGTGTGTGTGAGAAATAGGGGATCATGTGTGGGTGAGAAAATATTTTTTTATTAAGAAATTAAGTAAATAATTTTAGGAAATTCTTCATGATAGGCTAACACATGGATAGATGAATAATCAAATTATTGGATTAATAAAAACAAATGTTTTTGTATGAAGTGACAAGTGTTATATGCGAAGTCTTCTATAAACAAAGGAGTAAGTTATGAGATAGGGGACACTCTTTGCCCTACTATTGGATGACTATCCTAATGTTGTTATATATTTAAATTGACTACTAATTTCTATAGCAAGTTTGGAGAAATGGAAGCTCTTGAAGAGAAAAACTCTTGAGAAAAAGTACTCTCCTCCACTTTCTAGTGTTCTACCTCTACAATACAACCCCATTGCAGCTCAAGGATTTAGGTGAATAAGAGTACCCAAGGAGTAGGCTAAGAAGCCAACCAATGAGTAAGAAATGTTTGGTTGAGACGCAGAAATATCCATGTGTACAAAAACCACATCAAGGGAGCACAAGAATCAACAAACCTCAGATCAAGATTCCATTCCCCCTTGGATTAAAGTTAGAAAAAGGTCTTCTATATTATTATGATAGTTTGTAATAAAAAATGATGTGTAGTTGTGAAATTATTGGCTAGTGCATCTTGACCTATTGTGTATTTCTTATGATTATAATTATTCAAAGGATGATTTAATGAAGAAATAAACATTATCATTGCTTATTATTCTTCTAACTCAATGACTTGGAATAGGTAACATATTTTGTTGGTAAAAAATATGTATGGTATTGTGTGTGTGAACAATTTGTGTATATTTACCTTAAAGTGATTTTAAGCGCGTGTGAGTGTGGTTGTTAAGGGAGGGTATAGTTACGAATGGTCCCTAAAATAAACATATTTTAAGTTTTGTTCAACATGTGCCTTTTACTATGATTAAAATGGGTTCCCAATCACACTCTCAATGTATCATTGTTCATGTTCCCTTCTTTAATATGGTTAATTGTTTTATATTCTTGTCTTACATTGTTACTTTGAGATTTTTTTGTATAAGAGAAAAGTCTCTGAATTATAATTTTGATTTTGGATTCCAAATGAACAATACATTCAAGAAAGTTGCTTATTCAAAATTATACATGAATTTTATGTGGATATCAGCATTTTCATTCTACCTACTTGTTTATCTTTCACTACTAGTACTTGATTTACTTTCATCATGGTTTGCACATTTAGAATACATACTAACATAAGTAATAATATGAGCCATAATAGTCTAAAATTCATGGAAAGTCCAAAAACACAATTGTTTGACTTGTCTAAGTTCTTATCTTCAAATTGATCTTTGTATATGCTATTGGTGCCATAAGAAAACAAAGCATAAAAACATTGTTGGTGAATATTGAGTTCATTTAGTCATGCACATTGTGTGACTATTTGAAACAAAGTAATTCCAACCCTAAAGTAGGACTTGAATATGAAACCTCCCTATATAAAATTATAATTTTAGTGAAACATAAAATCAAAGTTCTAATAGCTGATCTTAAAGAGTGATATATAGAATTCCATTAAAGTATATTATTGAATGTCATAATCTTTAGCAAAATGGCATACTCATGCTAAATTTTGAAAATGTAGTGTCTTTTAAATAGAATAATATGTCTCAAAAAGAAATTAATCAATTGGAACATGTCATATTGCCTCACTAAGTAGTTAAATTTTTCACATAAAATGACAACTATTAAATATCTCATTTCATTTACCAACATAGTTCCTAAATACAAAGATTAGCAAAATCATCCAGAGAAAAAAAATAAAAATAAAATAAATAAAATTAAAAATTAATAATAAACAAAAAAAAATTAAAATTAAAAATTATTAAAAATAAAAAAAATCTAAACTTTGTGAGGCTTCAATTCTAAGGAGAATTTACCCTCATTAATGGCAACAAATCTATTAAAAGTGAGATATCTTACAGTGTTGCATAGGAGTAGTTATTTCAAAAATATAGTGAGCATTATACATCTTTAAAGCATGCATGACAACTTATCTTTATGTAAAAGAAATTGCATTAATGTTGGCAAAATTGCAATAATATAAAGACTAGTTGCAAAAAAGAATATTTGATTGGTTATATCTTTTCCACACTGCAATGGTAAACGCATGTAATGACCATGTTGAAAAAATTGATTTGACCTAAAAGGGAATTATTCCACTGATATGAATATTACATATTAGGCTTAAATATCAAAACCTTTTAGCATGCATTTTCTCTTATTATCCATGTCGCTAATAGGGTATAACGCATTCGATAATGCGTTGACCCTGCCATTAATCCATTGTTGACAAAAAATTAAAAAAACCATATGTAAAGTCGACATTACAAAACAAAAAAAAATTGCTTTTTTTTAATTTTTTAATTCTATTTATTCACGCTTTGATTGGTGCAAAGGGCTTGAGTCTTATTTCGCAATCATGATTTACGATGCCATATCGTGTTGGGGGTGCTCCTGTCACAACCTGTACAGTATGTGTAGGCAACAAAAATATGATATTGATATTATGGCATCCACCTTCCAATCTAACTTTCATAGAATGTAAGTGAGATCCCTTGTGGATGCTTCAAAGAAAGTGCGTTGCATGTGTTCCATTGATAGTTGCAAGATTTGCTTTGACAAATTCGCCATGACAAGAAGATATATCAAGACATTTTTTCAATTTTATCTTCTTTCCACCGCTTGCGAAAAATCATTGTGAATTATTAATTAATGATCTTAGCATGTACAATTTTGCTTTAAGTTGCAAAAATTTTCATAACTTTTCATTAATTAATAAATTAATCATCACAATCAGTGATAGCACTAGAGGCCCAAGCACAAGAGCTCAAATTTAAAATGTGTACCATCTTGACTTTGATCTTTCTTTGATATGGAACTAATGCATGTCCATCACAGAAAACACTCAAGCCTTCAAACTTATGGCATCCAATTATTCTAATTACAGTCATGTCCACATCATCTACATGACGTATTGAACAGCCATTTCTTCTTAACAATAATTTTGCCCACATTGTTAGCTAATTATATGCTCACCATTTTCACACTAGAATTATTTATAGGCAAATTTTGAATTAATTATGTTCTCCTACATTGCTCTTATTATCGATTATATATTTATTTGGAAGTGATTTGATAATGAAAAAAGTTGATGACATTGTCCTGCACAACATGGATAACCAAGTGTGAGCCTATATATTAGCATTAGAATTTATGGTACAATGTTGTTATTCACAAAAATACTATTTTATTAAATTTTATGTCCACTGGGTTTAAATGGTTAGAGTAAATTTAATAGTTATGAACATATTATTTGAAAAGATCAAATGTTAAAATTCAAAGGAGTAAAATATATGAAACTTTCTAAAACTATAGTAGGTGTAAGTGGCTTTCTCAACTCACAAACAAAGGAATTTCAAATTTACTTAGCTTGTACATTGAAAATTTGGTGACAGTTACTCGTTTTTAGTATCCGTCATTTTAAGTTCTGTCATGTTAGTGAACTTTATTATTATTATTACTTATTTAATTATATGAAAATTTATGTCATTTTAAATTATGCCCAAGTTAGTGAACTTTGCATTTTTTACTTATAAAAAATTTAAACTTTTTAGTAATATAAAAAATTCTTATAATAAGACAGACTTTTTAAATTTCTTATAATAACATTGGTCTAGCTTGATGGCATTGAAAAGAGCATAGTTAAGTCTTTAAATATTTCAAAAATTATTAAAAAACAATTCATTATTCCTTAATCACTTAAGGGCAAATTCATGAATCTTAACCCATGAAAAACATGAATATATTTATAACCTCCCACCATGTTCATTGTTGAAAGCATTTGCCTACAATTAGTTAGTTTATAATTAATTTTTATTGCTTGAATTTATAGTAAAAAAATAGTTACTTTTATTCAAGTTTTTTAAACAATTATTGATTCAAGTTTTCTAAGTAATTATTGATTCAAGGTTTATTAATTTTTATAATTATATTTAAATTAATTATAAATAAATATGAAAGATAATTTGATGAGTGTATTCATACATTATAACTAACATTTGGATGTTCCGTAAATATTTTTGTAACTATGCAAAACACTTTGTTTTACGACATTAAATACAAGTATGAAAATATTTCAATTTAACATCATCATAATTTTACATTATGATTGTTCTACTTCAAAAACTTCATGATTTTGTAAAATGATTTGGTCAAAAAAATATTGGCTATGAAACAATGAACTTAAAAAAGATTAATCAAACTGAACACTTTACGCACATAAAATTTAAAACTAAAACTTATACTTTATCCATTATTATGATTATATATCTCTCAATTACCCTCAATGAAAGTTTCATTTTTTACTCTAATTTAACTATATTTAAATTAAGCGAGAGTATCTATAATGTAGCCCTTGTTCAAATGTAGTAGTTGATTCATTCATTTCAAAATTCAATAATTAAACCAAGCAACAGAGAACGCTAACTATATGGCCTTGTTAATTACACATCAATACTTATATTTTAATATATAACTTTGAATTTACACAACATTCACATCCATACTTAAATTTCAACCTATAACTTTGAATATACACGACATTTATATATCTAAGGTATATGGCTTTTGATTATGAGGTTCTATAAGAACATTATTAGTGTACACTAAATTTAAAATTGAAATATTTCTAAAAGGCCATGACATTTCAACATTTTTTAAAAAAAAAACACTTCAGAATCTTTATTATTATAAAGGATATATCACTAAGATGTCACGTATCTTTGTCCCTTTTAAAGAACATATTCTCAAAAAGCTTTATGTACTATGTTATTGTTCTTTCAGAGATGTATATTTTGTAATAATGGTTTTTAATTAAAAATTAGTTATATGATATTTTAAACTTTAATTTTAACCTTAAACTTGCTTATCATAAACTACGCTAATCTTTCTTCAAAATTTATTATTTATATTTCTTAATGAAAAGGGTTATTTGTTATATTATTATTTTTAATTTTATTATTTATGTTTCTTAATGAAAAGGATTATTTGTTAAGTTATTATTTTTTAAACAAGGTGAACTACCACATCTCTCATATATCCTCAAATATGATGGTAATGATGAATATCATTCTTAGTAAATGCAATAACTATTTCTTTATGAACCAGGGGAGCTAGCCACCAATAATTGGTATATTATTTAAGTAAATTTATCATGATAACACAATTGCTCAATCACCAACTTGAACTTGTCATAGTAGTCCCTCGAATTATTTAGGTGACTTAACCACAACACTTAATTATATTAAATTTGTAAAAATAGATATGAAAATATGGCAAAGCCATCGAAAAGTTGGCTAATACTAGACGATTTGGGTTATCTTGGGTAGTTGGGTGGAATAAATGGTTGTTATTTTCCCCACCCTAGTTTTAAATCCCACTAGTGACATGATGAGCTATAGTGCCTTCATAAATTTTATTGTAATGACTTTGTGCCTATGAATATTGTTGTATTGGCTTTGAGCTTTGTGAATTGTTAAGTACCTATGGGTTGGCCTGGTACCAGCGACCTTACACTAGCTTTGGGAGTGAGAAAAAGGCTAATTTCCTTCCTCTGGATTTAAAAAAAAAATGGTCAATACCACATGAATCTCAATTGCAAGGAGAATGACAATGAACATCCAATAACATCCATCATGTAGTTTTGGTTCAATGGGAAGATGATGGATTTATTTTATCCCTTGAGTCTAGCTATCTAACTAAAACAGGTGTATTGAATATAAGGCATTCCATACCAGCATCTCTTTTCTACTCACAAAGTCATTTTCTAGTTAAACTAGGAATGGAAATGGAATATGGCACATTTCATAGTAGCACCTTTATCTTTATATGTAAAGTTTCTATGGTGTAAATACCAAATTAGCATGCCTACGATGTTGGGAGAAATGAGTTGAATGTACAAAATTCTTGTGAATTTCAAAACTTTGTGAATAATTGATAACTAATAATAAGGTTAGATTATATTTTATAATTGACAGAGCAAAGGGTTGTTAGGGCTATTGTTTGAATTCATGATTATGGACCTTTCAATTCTTTTTAATAATTAGGTAAATTTATATTAATATAAAACCAATATATTGCAACAAAGATTACATCACGATATTGTTCCATAAGTTTTTTAAAATAATGAATAAACAATCCATACAAGTCCCACTATAAGCCCAAAACAAAGATTGGTTTTGTCCTTATATAAAACTACCCAAAGTCCCTTAGCAACATATAATCTATGATACATGCATAAGATTCTTAAGGCCTTCAAAAACATAGAGATTAACATAAAGCATAGCACCTAGCTTCTTCTTCTAGACATGCACTAATAGGGTCAAGGCCTCAATTCACATTTTCCATTTCCCTGTCAAGCTAGTGCGTCATTACTCTCTCCTTAGACACCCCCCTTGAATGAGTTTGTGTGGACACCTAATCCTCAATGGGTTAGTGTGGAAGCCGAATGGACAAAAGGAGTCCAAGAGACCTTGGATGTGAATCCCAAGGTCACAACAATGTACTATAAAGTATATCTCCTGTTAATAAAAATGTACTCACAGATTTATCTTTCCTATTGTTCTTGCCTCCCATGTTTGTTTAACATTGTATCAGAGCAGGGGTATTCCTGCCCTGCATAATTATTTTTGAGTCATTTGTTTTATGGCCTTTCTGTGCAGTTTATTTCTGCCATAAACTTCATGAATATTTTCTCATGAATATTTATTCAGCTAAATTTTAGCTACAACCTGTTAATACTGCTGCCTGCGTTGCTCCTCCATATAATTAGCTGCTCCTGACACTGCATGCGCTCTGTCCTGAGAATTTTCTGCTTGAAATCCGCTGCTGATTGACATCTCTGACCTCTGCCTCTGCCTTATTCCAGTGCTGCTCTGCCTTTGCCTTATTCTCCTCTGTCCTGACATAACCTGCCTCTGCCATATTCTTTTTCAGCGCTTCCTCATAACGCATTTGTCCATACTGTCCAGACAGAAGCGCTGTACATTAATAAAAAAAAAAAATTGTGAATAGCGCTGTCATTTTGAAACGTTTGCGCTGTCTTTGTGAATGGCTTGACATGGCCTGATTCAACGCTGTGTAGTGGTATTATTGAATGGTATGTGTGTCATGGTAACGTTTGTTTTATTGAATGGGTTAACGCAGTTGAGTGATAACGCTGTCCATAACTGTTGAATGCTGTTGAACTGTGCGTTGAACAACGTACGAGTTGGTCATGTGTTTGTGATTGTTTTTGACAAAGGGATTTTGTGCCAAGGGGATATTCCTACCATTTCCTGGGAAAACAATCCAGAAGAAAAATAACATGCAAGTTTAAAAGTTCCATAGAGATCAATTCTCGATAATTGATGGTGATGAGATTTTTGGATTTACAAATCCATTGGTTCAACGCTTATTCCATGAACTTGTTGCAAATGAAAATGGGACATCAAATCACAACATTGAAGATATTCACCTGAATGGAGAGATTCTGCAGTCAAGTATTGGGAGAAACTGCCAACTACAACAATAGAAGAATTAATAATAAGGAAACGATTCAGGCTTGGTAAACAGAGGGTTGTTCGTGTTGCATGTCTAGACTCTCCTAAACTTAACATCGATTGTGGTATACCTGTAATGGTAATTGAGAATGACAATAGTATTCTGATAAATAACAAAGGCACTGCCAGCAAGCCATTCATTTAGCTTTACAGGTTTAATGGAGCACTGTCTACGGCGGTCGGTCCCTCCTTTAGCGCCGGGGTTACCTCCCGTTTCGATGTAAATGAAGCAGTAACTGTGGTGATCGGTCCCTCTTCGAAAACATCAAAAGCTTCAAAGGTTCATTTTTGTGTTGTTCAGGCAGATAGGGCGGCAGGCAGTTTACCCTCCAAGTTCTCGCATCAATACTAGAAATTTCGCACGCTCCAACAACCTTGGTCTGCCAGTGGCGGCTGTTTATTTCCATGCTCAGAAGGAGACATCAGAAGACATGGATGGATCAGACATCCACGTTTAGCAGATGAACTGCCATAATGTGCGCTCTATGCTTTATTCTTGTCTCAAATTAATTCGGTAGAAACAAGCGCGTGAATCTGTGTAAACCAAACACTTCTTTGGCGAAGCAGAGGCGTGGTGATAGCTGTGGGATTTGAACTCCAGATCTGAAAGATATGAGGGTTCTGTGCTTTTTGCATGTCTGAAGGGTTGCGTAAAACGTTGCTAGTTGTATGAAGTACGTTGATCCTATCAATAGTCATTGTCTAAGATTAAGCCACGCATGTCAACAAGATTAAGCCACGCATGTTAAGATTGTGCTCTCTGCTTTAGATGGGTGTTAGCATACGTGCATTTTGGAAGGTTGTGCAATTCCATAAAAGCACACAACTCCATTTTTATGCTCTAGATTCAATCTCTTAAGGGCTTTTCCACTGTGTTTCAAGCCATTCACATTTAACCTTCGAAAGTTGGGTGCTCTCGCGCAGGCCTCCTAAACCGCCCACAAGTATAAAGTCCCCGAGACAATTCAAAAAGTAACGCATTTTGCCTACTATGGTTACTTCATGTAAATAAAGTGCAGGAAATTGAAGTTGTCAGCAAGCCCATGCCTGAACGATGGCATCTGGCTCCAAGAAGGTAGTGTTGTAGATTGACAGACATTAAAAACAAGGCACTGAAAATACCAGTTGCGCCTTGTGGGTGAGGAAGGATTAGCTCCAGTTGACGTTCTCATGAACAGGACATGAATTCAATTTTTTAAACAGGTTGAGGTATTATTTATTTATGTCTTTACATGTACCATTTTGCATTGGGAATCTACCTTTTGAGTTTCTCTCCAACAGTTTAAGCTCACTATTTTTAGCCAAATTTTTAAGTGGTATATGTTGAAAGTTGGTCTTAACGGTTGCTCCAAAGCCTACCATTAAGGCTTTATATTGTTTGTAGAAGAAGATATTGCATAATTGCTCACACTCTTTACTTGCCCACTGCTAAGACAAATGGCTAAGCTTGAAAGAATATTAGAGTTATTGAGAACTCTAATCGTATCCACTGCTGACAACGCAATCATAATCAATAAAGACATTATTGCTGACATTAAAAAATGTATACAAAATGCACAAGAAAAGATAGAATTTTTGCATCTTGAATCTCAGCTACAGCAAGAAGAATTAAAACAGAGGAGTCATTCTGAACATGTTTCTGTTCAGAACATTGAGACTGCAACCCATCAGCAGCAAGTCAATAATGTTACAGTTCATTCAAATAAAGCAGTAGTTGTACATGCAGATACAAAAACTCAGTCTGCACTTCCCAAGCCCATCATCAGACCTTGGGAACAGCTTGTCCACAACAAGCACAGAACAAGTCTTGGATATGACAAGGACTTGTCCTTTCATATTCCAAACTACTCAAAACCCATTCAGTTTCAGAGTGTTGGTTTCATTCATGACAGTTCAACTGCTCCTCATGATAGTTCACCTCCAGCTGTTCCAGATTCTACTCCTCTTCCACCGCAACAACAACAACAACAACAGATTATAAAATGCCAACACTGTGATCGAGTTGGCCATCTGAAAGATCACTGTTTTGATCTTCATCCATGTAAGCATTGTCATAAAACCAGTCATTCTTCAAACAGATGCTTCAGAAGCAAACGTCCTGCAAGAACAAAGATTCATCTTGGATGGATCGCTTCTTGGCAATGGGCATCAATAGCCAAGAAGATATTCCAAACACATGTTAGAACTTGTTCCA
>APFE030622849.1:49862-77492 GCA_000404065.3 Pinus taeda
TCAAAGTTAATACAAATAAATTTGTTTTTCTCAATAAGCTGTTGATTCATGGTTTATTTTATGGATTCCTTGATCACCATAATAGACATGATTTATGATATTTGCCATGCAGGTGCTATTTAATGTTTGCTTGTTTGTGATTGCAGGTCTTTAAAGGTAACTCTTTCGAACGATTGGAGGTTAACTCTTTCGAATGATTGAAGGATGACTATTACGAACAAGCATTGGATCTAAGGTAGGATCTTAACACCTTTATAGTATTTACTTATAAATCGCATATGTCTAGAGAAAGATAGGTTTGTTTATCTGTTTGTTGCTAGACTATCTTCTGATACTAGGGAGATCGGCCTTGTCCGCAAGATTGTTATAATTTTGAGCAGCTATATTGGTGATAAGAGCCCTAGATATAAAGAAAGAATTGTTTCTTAAATAATTGCATTTTCGAACTCTTTCTTTTAGCTAGAATTTTATTGAAAGAAAAACGGATTGCTTATCATGTTAGGTGCATTTCTTTTAGTGTGTTTGGAGTCGAGTCTTCACACCATCAAAGTTTCATTTCCATGCCTATTGACTTAAAGAACAACCCATAAAAGCAACGCTTAATTAAAATTGATCTAGTAGTATTTTCTATTTCTAGGGCTCTTATCACCAATATATCTTAGGCTAGTATCGGCCTTGTTCGCAAGATCGTTATAATTCTGAGCAGCTCTCGCATGTGGACTGAAAGCTGATTTACGAAGTATACCTTTAGCAAGCGGTTTGATTACTAAGTCAGGGTTGGGTTTCTCGATCTGTAGCGGATCAAAACCAGGAGGAGGTATAGTTGATGTGTTTGAATTAGAAGATTCTGCTTCTTTACCACCAACAGGAATTTTACTACCTTGAGTAGGAAAAGGGTCCTTCAAGGCAGTAGGCATTTGAGAACCTTTAACGATTTTCAAAACCTCTACTCGATGTGGGCAATCTTCGGTAAAATGATCCTCGTCGCAAATGAAACAAGGATAGCGAGGTTTACGTTTTTCGTCAGTAGATTCATTTTTATCCGTTTTATCCTTTGAATTTTGTTTATTTTTCTTCTTTCCCTTCTTTTTACTACCGGATTTTGATTTGGTCGTAGATGAGTCTACAACATGGATGTCGACAAAAAATCCAGCGGAAGAATCTCCTTTCGGGAAATCAGGTAAAGTTATTATAGGAGAAGAATTCTTTGAAGATTTCTTCTTACTTTTAGTACTAACTGAACCAATCATACCATCAGCGGCATGAGACCCTGAAGGAGCTGCAGTTATTTGACCGTGTTTTGGAAGATCAGGGATTTTTTCATGTAAAGTACTTGACTACGTATAGACGAGGTCAAGGTACTGAGCCTGAGCAATGACTTGCTCTTCAGTGACAACTCCTCCCTTAGCTACATCTTCAATGATTTTGGGTAACAATGATTTAATGAACCATTCCGCTAAAATTTGATTCGGAATGAAAACTTTCACTAAACGCCTTCTACGTCGCCATTCATGAATATGATCAGAAATATATGTGGATGTGGATTGCTTTAATGAAGTTAATAGTTCCGTGCCATTGTCGTATCTGACAAGCAACTGAAAATGAGTTAAGAAAGCAGTGGCTAACTGATTGAAATTATAAAAAGAGGCTCGTGGTAACTCAATGTACCATTTGGCGGCAAAATCAATGAGAGTTCATTGAAAAAGATGCAATCGAATTGAATCATCAATGATTGAATTAGATGAACACCAGAGGTGATAAGTCATAACGTGATTTGACGGATCCTCTCCTGACTTACCCTTGAATTTCGAGATATCACTGGGCAACTTACTAGGCATTGGCAGCCAATACGGAAGATAGTAAATCGGATTGTTCGTAAGGTGCGATAAATCAGGTAAATCCAAAGTTGCAATAAATGGTAACTGACGGTTAGGTCGCGAAAACCTTGAGTAATGAGACCAGCTCCAGGAGGAGGATATCCAGGATACCCTGGAATTGGATTTGCATTAGGGATGTTATAACCTCCTAGGAAACCAGGATTAACCGGACCAAACTGGGGTTGTTGAGGCTGTTGATAAGTATAGCCAGGATACGGTTGATACTGATAAACTGGGTTTTGTACAGTAGGACCGAATTGATACTGTCCCTAGTACGGTTGATAGGTGAATTGCGGTTGACTTGTGGCAATCGTACTTGGACCAGCTTGTCCCGCAGGCATCTAGACCGAAGTCTGAACTGTAGGTCCTGACTGTGGCACAGAGACTTGAGGAGTTTGCACTGATGCAGGGATAGTAGAAACCGGAGCTGCAGATACTCCAGAAACAGGTGTGGTAGGTTGAACAGAAGTTGCAGTAGTTGCAGCAGTTTGAGGCAGAGTACGAGGTAAGCTAGGCCCAGGCTGCTGAACTGTACCAGATGCAGAGATTTGAACAGTAGGTTGGACAAGTTGCTGGGTGGAACCAGAAACCAAAGGTTGTCCAGGTTGATTAGATAACTGCACATTAGGTTGCATAGTCTGTTGAGTTTGAGACATTCCACACCATGTTCATTCCGGGGTATGGGCCCATAAAAGGTTGTGCATATGGAGGACCATAACCTGGTTGAATGTAGAGCTGATAATTAAGCGGTGCATTTCCATCTCCTTGTAAAAAAGGTTGACCAGGAGGTAGTTGGAAACCTTGAGTTGGGCACTGACCTTGAGGTTGATAACCCTGAGGCACGTACTAAAACTGGGGTTGATAAGCATCCTGAAGAATATACTGAGTCTGGGATTGACCTTGGGGTATGTACTGTCCTGAAGGTATGTATTGTCCTTGAGGTTGCCCCCCAGGCGGTAACTGACTACCTTGGGGTTGCCCCTCAGGCGGTAACTGACTACCTTGGGGTTGCCCCCCAGGTGGTAACTGACTACCTTGAGGTTGAGGATTTGGAGTACTACCAGACATCATAAGGGTTTGTTCTGCGTTCAACGTTTGAGTTCTATTACTACCAGATGATAACACTTGTTCAATCGGTCGAGGAGTTGCTCCTGAAAAAGTGCCAGTGAGTGACTAGTACCCCGAAGGAACAAAAGGACCGCCGTATAAAAATGTTTCCGGTGATTGGGAAAACATGGATGACTATCTTGACATGATCAATGAAGGATAATAACCTCTTGGTGTAGGATGAAAAGGAATTTGAGGTGGTGCAAAACTAAGACCCAGGTTTTCTAAAAAATTTGTCAATGATACATACCAAGCATCACTCCTAAAAGGACTGTAAAATATTGATTCACGCTCCCTAAGATTCAAAATCTGTTGGTTTTCGGGAAGAGTTACTTCCTTGTTTGGACTAACAGGTTCTTCAATAGAAATGAGGCCAGAAGAAAGATTTTGAGTAATAATACTTCTTACCCTAGGTGAACTAGAACCACTAGAAGTTGGAGAAGCAAATCCTGAAGTTGGAGTAACAACAGGTTCAGTTTCAGGCTCAAAAATATTAGGTTCTTTAGCTAATTCAATGGAAGGAGAAATACTACCAGTAACTTTGGAAAATGAAATTGGCTCTTGAATATACTTTGTTGTTTGTATTTGATAATCAGGATGAACAATTAGAGATGACTCTCTGGCTTCTGGTGATCCAACTCTACTGTCACTAGGTGATACAAGAGCTCATAGCCCTTCAAGCTCGCTTGGTGTATACTTAGGAGGTTTCCCCTAAAGTCTACGCGATTGTCTCAGTAATTCAGCCACGATTAAATATTAATTACTCACATGCAAACAAAGAAAATTTCAATAAAAACACCTAAAGTCTCTAAAGAAACAGACAGCTGAATCACACGCCTAAAAATCTAAGAGTTCAAACCACACACAAACAGTAACTTCCTGTACTAAAAACACTAGTTGCTGATGAAATCCAACTTAGTAGAAGTTTAATACAGAAAGGACGGTTGGAACAGTTACCCCAACAACCTACTTAATGAAATAGACTGACACAAGTTTCTTCACAAAACCGTCTCGAGTGAAAAGAACCCCCCAGAGAGTCCAAGTGAGTCTAGTCGACGTCTGCTCCAGGTACAGTCAGAACCTTCCTTCGCCGTCACCTTAGGAAATAATCTTAAGTTTATGGACACTAAGGTTACCAACAGCAACAAATACAATTGCAGGAATAGTCTACGATCCGATCTACGCGCAAGGGCAGAGTAACAAAGCTCAATCCCCTTGAAGGCTCCTTGACATGGTCAATCCGAGGTTTACCAACAAGTGACCCCAGGCTCCTCGACAATGGTTAATCCGAGGTTTACCATTTATAATACGTGCAAATCTTCTATATTTCCCAATAAAACAGAATTGATTGTCTCAAAGGTTCGGACGTGATCTCGTGATTGACTCCTTTAAGAGAAGCTTCCCAGAATGTATCAATTACAATTAGATTTATTTCCTACCGCAAGATGTATCTACTTGTTTGTTTTAACTATCTTGGAGAGTTAATTACTCCCTACTCCAAGATACTAGCCTAAGCTATATTGGTGATAAGAGCCCTAGAAATAGAAAATATTACTAGATCAATTTTAATTAAGAGTTGCTTTTATGGGTTGTTCTTTAAGTCAATAGGTATGGAAATGAAACTTTGATGGTGTGAAGACTCGACTCCAAACACACTAAAAAAATGCACCTAACATGATAAGCAATCCGTTTTTCTTTCAATGAAATTCTAGCTAAAAGAAAGAGTTCGAGAATGCAATTCTTTAAGAGACAATTCTTTTTTTCAACACGGAAATGGAAAGAAAATCTTTTTGTTTTTTCAATAAGAACTCAAAATGAGACTAATAATTAATGCTCACAATAAATCCCTTTCACTTTTCAAAACTCAAAACTACAAAAAAAAACAATTTGCTTCAAAAGAGATCTACAAGTTCTAGAAAAACACTCAAAACTACAAAAACTAATTTTGAGATCTAAAAACTTTTTAAAATCTAATTAAATAAAAGCTTCAATTCTTTTTTAGAACGTTTTGCTTAGTTGTTCAATAAACTAACGATTCATTTGTTCAGAATAACAAACCAATCAAAAAACATCCAAATATGTTTTCTTTGTAAAAATGAAATTTTGAACTTATAACAAAGTTTGATCAAAGATTCGCAATGAGAAAACTAAATCTGTTTCCCACAAAGGATAGATTTCACAACCAAGTCAGACTCATCAAAGAGACGAAAAGACACTAGGGTGATCTAAGGTTTCCCAAGCTTCTGATCTTTGAGTCACTACAGAGACAGAGTGAAAACCACTTCCAGCGTGCAAAACTTCTAGAAAATCATCCAAAACAAAAATACTATGGGAACTCACTCACAAAAGATTTTTCACAGGAAAAATACAGATTTGGTTAGACACTAAAAATCCTAAATGAAACCTAAACTTGACTGGAAGAAGATATTTTAGGTTTTTCAAAAAAATTTATAAGGTTCGTAGGCTCTAGAAGAAACAAGTGCGGTTCTGCTTTGTTTACTAAAGGAAACGTGCGGAGATGCCCGCATTGTCTGTAGAGAGAAAGTGCAGTCCCCTGAAAACTTCAAAAAAAAAAAAATAATCTAGATTCTAAAAACTACCCAAGCCAATATACATCAATCAAAAACCAAAAACGAAAACAATTTTCTTAAGTCAAAACAAAGGAAAACCAAAAACCAAATTCATTCCCTAGCGGAGTCGCCAATTTGTTGGCGGAATAAATCGATCTGGCGGACAAGTCCGATCTCCCTAGTATCAGAAGATAGTCTAGCAACAAACGGACAAACAAACCTATCTTTCTCTAGACATATGCGATTTATAAGTAAATAATATAAAGGTGTTAAGATCCTACCTTAGATCCAATGCTTGTTCGTAGTAGTCATCCTTCAATCGTTCGAAAGAGTTAACCTCCAATCGTTGTTTCATTTGCGACGAGGATCATTTTACCAAAGACTGCCCACATCGAGCAGAGGTTTTGAAAATCGTTAAAGGTTCTCAAACGCCTGTTGTCTTGAAGGATCCTTTTCCTACTCAAGATAGTAAGATGATTGGTTCTTCCTCGAATGCCTCAGAAGAACCCATTATGATGATGTCTCATGTCAGGATTGCGACGTGATCGCAAGATTATGGTAGTAAAAATCCTGTTGGTGGTAAAGAAGCAGAATCTTCTCATTCAAACACATCAACTACACCTCCTCCTGGTTCAGATCCGCTATAGATCGAGAAACCCAACCCTGACTTAGTAATCAAACCGCCTGCTAAAGGTATACTTCGTAAATCAGCTTTCAATCCACATGCGAGAGCTGCTCAGAATTATAACATTGTTGAAGATTTAGCTATTTCCCCTTCAGCAATGTCAGCTTTGGAAGTACTGCAATCGTGCCCAGCACAGCGTAAATTACTATTGTCTGCTATAGGAGCTGTCGATATTCAGGATTCGAACCTAATAATCTTCGATTTAGAGAATAGTACACCTCGCCTACCTCATCAAATGGCTTTCCAGATTCCAGTTTTAGTCAAAAATAGATCTTGCTTTTGGACTGTGATTGATGAAGGGGCTTCTACGTGTATTATGTCGATCCAGTGTTGGAGATCGCTTGGTTCTCCCACACTCAATCAGTCTCCGACAATTCTTAAGGTTTTTGATGGCCGAAGGTTCCATCCTTTTGGTATTTTGCAGAATTTACCTATAGGGGTCGCAGGCAAAACCGTAAATCTAGATGTGGAAGTGGTTGATGCCCCTCTAGATTACAACCTTCTCCTAGATCGCAGTTGGTCTTATGCTATGACTGCTATTGTTTCATCCATCTTTCGGCTTATCAAGTTTCCTCATAACGGAAAGATCGTTACGATAGACTAGCTGACTTATTTCTCATCCAACCCAGCCTCTACAAATAGTATTCAGCACATCGGTAAAACAACTATCCCTTGCAAGGATGTTGGCATAGGTTTGATTAAAGATTTTGGTTTACTGGGAAATTTTTCCTTCCCTCCTCCTAACGTATCGCCTTCTATTGCAACTATTCATATGATTTCATCGAACACTATTGCTTTTGATGATCCTTGGATCGTACCTTCCGATTCTGAGGTGGATTCATTTGGTGGCGCGATGCCTCTGAGTCCCTTTGAAATTGCATATCAGGCTGTACACTCGTTTACTAATTCCTGTTCAACCACTCCTCTCCACCCTATAATTGTTGTCGATCCTTTCGCAAAGTGGGGTATTGACTTTATTACATGTAACCCTCACTCGGCCAGGGGGCATGCGTATGTTATCCTAGCAGTCGATTATTTTACTAAGTGGGCCAAGGCGATGCTTACATTTTCGGCAGACGGCAAGACTGCTGCAACTTTCGTATTCAATCATATAATTCCTAGATTCAGTGTTCCTCAAGCTATTATTACTGATCATGGAAGTCACTTTCGAAATATCATGATGACTGAACTGACAGATCAACTTGGCCTGTGCCACGATAGTTCTACTCCGTATTACCCGCAGGCTAATGGTCTAGTTGAAGCTATCAATAAATTTTTAGTCACTATGATCCAACGAAACATTGGTATTCATAAATCAAATTGGCATACCATGCTATTTTCAGCACTTTGGGCATATCGGATCTCAGTGAAAACATCGACTGGTTTCACTCCTTTTCAACTGGTCTATGGTTTGGAAGCAGTGTTACCTATTGAATGCGAAACTCCATCATTGCAATTAGCCATAGAATTACTCTCAGCTACTTTTGAAGAGGAGAAACGTTTTTAGTACTTAGCTAGATGAGAATGGATGCACTGCTGCAATAGCAAACGAGACTCATGCGAAATGAATGAAAGCTCAGTACGACAGAAGTGTTACACCTCGTAATTTTTCAGAAGGAAACCTAGTTTTACGATATGATCAAGCAAACGATAAGCTAGGGGCTGGAAAATTTGTACCTATGTGGCATGGTCCTTGCATTGTGAAGCGAAAGCTAGCAAAATGGGCTTATGAATTGATAGATTTTGACGATGTCTCTTTGGGTAAACCCAGAAATGGACTTTATCTGAAGAGATATTATGCTTAAATTCTGGGTGGAGATTTTTTGTTAGATTAGTTTCTTTACAGCTTGTGTGTTTTAGATTAGATAAGTGTGCCTAGTTTAGAGAGTGCTCTTCTCATTATCCCTGCTTATCTCAATTTTACTCTTGATATTGCAGATGTCGACATCTCTTCAAACATACATTGGTTTTGCTGATGGAGCTTGTTGTAGTACACGAAACATTTCTTCCGCAGCTTGGGTTATCTATTCACCCTCTGATCAGTTAGTGTCTATGCATGGGGTAAGCCTCGATAAAACAACGAATAACATTGCAGAGTATAGTGCAGTGATTAAGTTATTATCTGAATCCATCTCATTTGGAATTCAGAGTTTGATTGTTAGATTGGATTCTGAACTCGTTGTATTACAGTTTAACAGGGTTTATGCCATTAGAAATCCAGTGTTATTAAGGTTATTTTTTAGAGTTCGTCTCTTGGAACGTAAATTTGATTACATTGAATATCATCATATTCCAAGACATTTAAATACATTAGCAAATGCAGTTGCTTCTCGTATGATAAATAGATATTTGTAATAATCAAAACAGTAAATTTAATAACATTCGATAACATGTTACACGAGATGGCCGGTAATAGTGATATATCATAGCATAGAAGTGTGTTTCAAAATATACCTCGTCTTCGATCATAGGTTGAAAAACACCTTATGATCGCCAAAAACGATAATACAAAAAGACAAAAATGTCATGAGTCTACAAATCGATCATCCTATCCCTGGCGATGATCACGATAAGAAACTACTGCTCGGGCCACCCTACATAGGAACCTCCTATAAGGTCCTGGGACCCCAATCACATATCTTTGTAACCTAAGTGGAATATCATCTATATTAGTCTCTGAAATATTTACTGTCAAGTGCTCTAGATGATGCTCCAAGTCGGTCAAGATCTCTGCTGATTGGTCATGTGAGGCTGGTACCGCTGCAACTGGGTGTCTCCTCTCGTAAGGCTGGAGAGCGGCTGATCGTCGTGGACCCACATCTGCATTTAAATTTTTGATTGTCAGCTTTGGACGATTTAAAAAATTAAAAAAAAAAATTAAAACTTAGAAAGTGTTGAAAATGATTTTACCTTAATCATCCCATTGCTCTCCTGGTGGAAGAATCATGTCTGGGTTACCGCGATAATCCATCCCGGCATATGGAAAATCCTGAATCACAAAAAGTTGGTTGTTCAACCAACGAAAATACTCAGGCGGAAATCGAACAACCTCTGTACCCTCCTCAAGGTGACGGGCCTTCAAAGCAACCCAGCGAACTATCCTAGGCTCTTGAGGAAGACCAGCATCAACAGGAATATGCTGCGGGGCTAACATGGGGATCCTCTCTAGAGCAAAGCTGACTACGATAAATCCATATCCAAAGTTCTTCAACTGTCCATTTTTTGTTGTGGTTAGTTGGCCTTTCACATTTGCCAACACAGCCTCGCACCAGTTGAATATGGTGCCTCGAAAACAGTCTACAGCGATCTGCATCTGGGATCCAGTAGCCATATGCAATGTTGCACTCCCGCATAGCCTAGTAACAGTGAATGCAATAACCTTAAGCTCAAGACGGTTGATAGTTTTAATATCAATCCGTTTGTCCTTTGTTTGATCATCGCAAAACTCCAATTGGAGACTAGCGACAGACTGGCCACCTGGCCTAGTCCTGAAAAGAGATAATTGTTCGCCCCTCTTGGACAAACCAGTCAAAAAGTATATGTCGTCCAACTCGATTTCAAGCCGGTGGCCACCAATCATGAAGCACTGGTCCTGTGTGTTCCATCTGTCTACCAGCCATTGCAAGAGGTCTACTTGGGCCCTCATGCCCTGGATGCCCCAGAACTTCAGCAATCTGCATGCTCTCAATGCCTGCAATGTGGGCATATAATTCAATGCAGCAAAATCTACATCCTCATACTCGCGTTCTCACCAAATAAGCATTTTGAGTGTCCTACAATGCATAAAAAGACATATTAGAACAAGCTAGTTTGAAAAATTTTGAGCGAACATGGAGAAATTTGAATTTTAAAATTTGTTGCGCGGGGTCCGCACCCACTGCTTACAAACAGTGCGTAGGTCCACACGGGTTGTGAGCAATAGGTGCGACCCAGACTTTTTCCTTTATAGAAAAAGTCGGGGTCCGCAGGGGCTGCATGTTGCACCTGAGGAACCCCGCGAGCGACTTTCTAAACCTATTTTTCTTTCAAAAATCAAATTTAAAGCCTAAAAACAAAACGTAAACGGATGAAATGCAAGTTAAGGAGGACATGGATTACCTGGAGCTGACGGTTTTCGATTCCGACAGACAGATTTTCCAGAATTTTCATAGGAACTTTCTTACCCAAAAGCTCTCACTTCTCACTCTGAACTCAAATGGTAAAAATGAAGTTAGAAAAGCCCTTTTTATAAGTTTTTTCGAATAAATGAATTTTTAATTTATTTATTTTTCACTTTAAAAAGGTAAATTTTTAAATACATTTTTATTTATCTTAAACAAGTATGAGTAATGTTTTGAATTTTTGTGCAAAATATTAGATTTTTCGGGAAAATTGATCATTTTTCAACAAAGAGCATACTTTTATCACTTTTTCGGACTCTTTCAAAAATTTACGAAAAAGCAAAACATTGGAGTCCTCCTTAAGTCCTTTTCAGACTCTTGAAAATTGAAAAGATTGTCGAGCACTTGATTGTTCGAACTCACTAAAATAAATGAATAATCGTCCCTTCAGTATAAGTTTACCCCTTTTGACAGACTGAAATGGACTATTTACGAAAAAGGTACACGTTGACTAATTACGGTCAATAGAGTTTTCTTTAAACCCTTTTCAGACTCATTAAATATGAAAAAATTGTCGAGCGCTTGTCCTTTCCAGCTTGTTAAAGTATTGGAAATGTCATCCCTCCTATATTATTTTATCCTTTTTCGGACCTAAAGGATTATTTTACGAAAAAGTACCCCCATGGAGTTTTCTTAAGTTTTTCTTCCAACTCCCTAAAATTGAAAAACACCGAGTTTTTCCTATATTGGACTCGTTAAAATTTAACAGTAAAAGACCTGTTCAATTTTATACAGGAACGAGCCACTCCTTAGGGTTCGAATTTTAAACTAAGTTGGACTCATCCGAAGGATGAGCTTATAAACAAGCAAATGTTATCCTCCTCAAGCTTGTCAAAAATAAAGAGGTACTTGCCAGAAATGGTGGGGGAAAAGAGAGAAAAGTGAACCTGTTTGTTACACTTTGTTTTTTAGAAAAGCCGTTAACCACTCTTGAACACGACACTTTTTGTTCACCTGGGTGGGAAAATCCTTTGCCTAACAATTAATCAAACCATATTGAAAGTCTTCAGCTGGTTTCTGGGTATTAGCTTTGAGTCAATCGTCACCAAACCCTCTGCAGTGTCGTTATGTGTTGAAGAGAACAGTTCAAACAAACCATTCATCTGCAAGATATCTGTCATCCATTTTGACCATCCCTGAGTCAGTCCTTGCCAATATATTTCTTCAAAACTTGATCTATGATTTCGTGTTGTGGGCTTGCCTACGACGGATCACTTTCTATCGACTTCAACTCATTATCTAGGAAGTTGATCTAGAAATCGTCAGTACCTTGAAAACGGCATGCCCTAATGGCAGTTTTCTCGCCTTCGACGATAGGTTGCATCATTGACCTTCAATCGAATGATTCTATGACATGTTCGACTTCAGCTCATTTATTCACATTTCATGGATTGTACTGAGTACTTTGAGAGCCATTGACATTACTGGTGGTTTCTCTCACACTTGTTAACAGTTCACATCATTGACTAGTAATCAAGTGGTTTCTACCATGTTCGACTTCGACATATTCATTCACATGGATAGAATCGTACTAGTTCGGGAAGCGGAAATCAAGACCCTGGATCTAGTTTCTACCATCCAAGTTGCGAGGAATTTTGTTATTCATTATACAGTGGACTATTCATAAACAGAGGGTTGCGCCCATACTGTGTCTACACATGTCTATACTCTTGATGTATTACAAAATCATTCTTGTATTAGAACAGTTTAGTCAGTTTTGATCTGAGTATGGGAATGCCTACCTCAGCGATGATATGTCTACATATATATATATATTGCATTGAATGTTTTTACAGGTTCCCACTGGGATGTCCACAAGATGATCCTTGAAATGATAAAGTACTTCACTCTTCATAAATGACAGACTCTATCTTCATCTATTACAGACTTCGCACTTTAGGGGGCAATCTGTTGCACTAAAAATTGTCACCTTGACATTTTGCTATCTGTCTGAGTTCATTACCACTCATACTTCCCCCCTCTGCAAGTTTGAAGCATCAGTTCCTCATATCAAGCCTTGAAAGTAAGAGAAAAGCCCTCAAAGTCTTTAAAACTTTGGTTCCGCACTTTCTCTTTGTATTACCTGCGGTCCTGCACCTAATGGTCAAGTCTCCTGCGCACCTGACCGCACTATCTCTGTGTTGAAGGTGCGGACCCCTGTAAAAATTAAAAAGGCGCGAGTATATTCTAAAAAACTCACTTTCAGTCATTTCCAGAAGCTTATGGAAGGAATCTTGAGGTGGCAAGTTCACTCTCTTAATGTTCATGCATCCCATACCTTAAGGAGCTAACCCCTTGATGTGAGGAGCTTATCCCTTTGAAGGAGGATTCTATCCCTTCATAGGTGGACTTGTAACCTACTCCTTTGCACTATAAAAAGAAGCATTGGACTGGTTACTGGGGAGGTTAGAAGCTGAATATTTTTGAGGTGAAATGCTGTTGGAACTTAGTCTTCTTTAGGATCTCATTTGTAGGAGTGCAAGGCTTGTCAAAGTAAAGGAAATTCCCGTTTCGAACCCCAGGAAGAGCTTGTTCAACATCAAGGTTAAAAAGGTTGTAAGGTTCTTCTACTTCAAAGTTAATACAAATAAATTGGTTTTTGTCAATAAGATGTTGATTCGTGATTTATTTTATGGATTCCTTGATCACCATAATAGACATGATTTATGGTATTTGCTATGCAGGTGCCATTTAATGTTTTCTTGTTTGTGATTGCAGACCTTTAAAGGTAACTCTTTCGAACGATTGGAGGTTAACTCTTTCGAACGATTGAAGGATGACTACTACGAACAAGCATTGGATCTAAGGTAGGATCTTAAGACCTTTATAGTATTTACTTATAAATCGCATATGTCTAGAGAAAGGCTTGTTTGTCCATTTGTTGCTAGACTATCTTCTAATACTAGGGAGATCGGCCTTGTCCGCGAGATCGATTTATCCGGCCAACACCAAGACTCAACAAAAATGTTGAATTGCAAGGGATTCAAAGATACCTGGAAAACTTAGGTATGACAGAAGTAAAGGACTATTGGAAGAGATCCAGTGAATCATCATTCTGGAGGACATGGAAAGAGCAGAGTGATTGGCCTGTACCCCTGCCCCACCCACTCCCATGGGAAAACTTTCCTAAGAGCTACGTTAACGAAGGATTCGTCTTTCAAATGGTGATGACATATTACATTGGGGAACATAACAACATGGTTGTTTTACAGTTAGTCAGGCGTAACGAATTGCAGCAGGACAACATTCATTTGAGAACCAACAAGTTTGGAAGTGGATACGGTTGAGTTTCTGGTAGCCAAAAATTTCAAAATTTTTATGGTTAATAGCATGGCGACAAATTTTAACTTGGGAAAAGATCATACGGAGAGGATATGGAGGACCCTCTATCTGTTTTCTTTGAATTGTACTCTTAATACAATTTTTTGGTCATCCGATTCCTAAATTTCAGGATATGCTTTCTACATTTAACCAATGGACTACTATTCAATTCAAGATTATCATAGTTAACATAGCATTGAATCTAATCTTTGGTTTTATTTTTATGGAAATTATGGAAGGAACAAAATAATATAATTTTTATACAACAGACGAAAACATCGGACCAACTAAAAACAATCATCTTGGCCAACCTACGGGAGACCATATTATCAGTTGCATGGTCCATGGGGGATTGGAAAGTTGATGCCACGGAAACAGTGATTCTAAGAAACCTGCAATTGGAAGGTAACATGGCCACTTCTCTATTGAGGACTCATGTAGAATCGCCAGTAACTGTAAACAACTATTATCAGCCACCCCCAACAAATTTCATCAAATTAAGTTTCGATGGAGCATCAAAAGGGAACCGGGGCCAGCGGGTTTAGGGGGAATATTATGCGACCACAACTCATTCCCTATAAGAGTGCTTGCGGTTGAATGTGGTATTGCAACAAATAACCTCTTCGAGTTCCTCGCGGCAAAGAGAGAACTACACATTGCAACTCGTCAAGGGTATGAGTTAACACAGATACACGGGGACTCTCTATTGGTGATACAGTGTATTCGTCAATTATTAGGTGGAAAACCAACCTCCAAAACCATCCACAGTTGGAGATTGGAAATGATCGTCCCCAATATTGCACAAACTTTGAAAGGTGGTTAATTTTGAGTTAACATGTTCTTTGCTTAGGTCAGTTACTTCATTAGCCCATTATTAACTCCATTTATCCATTAGCAATCACATTAACCATTATCTTATAACAGTAAATGATGAAAGAACATTCAACATAAATGCAGAAGACAAGCCAAGACAAGAGAACACACGGATATGACTCAAGCGAGGGAAAAACCCCAAGATGGGGAAAACCCTTTATCAATTCATCTTATTATTAACATCGAATGTTCAGCACACACACAGAGTACAATAATTTAAAGCCAAAATGGCTTGCCAATTGGAAGATCCAATATGACTACCCTTAGACAAGTGAATAGCCCAAAACTGCAATAGCGTCATTTTGTCAACAGTAGTCAACTAAGGTCTGCTTAGGGTTGCTTACAGTAAACTGTTGTTTCATTCAATTGATCCAAAAACCCTCCTTACAATTGTGGCTTTCCTTAGCAAGCAAGAAGTTGCCCTTCGCTGGCACTTAGGACTGATTTGAACTCATGATAAGCTTCTCGACCCCTCTGTCTGTGCTGGTGCAGACTTGCAGACCTATCTAAAGTAATACCTCTGAAGTGCGGTCACACAAAGGGAGAATTTCTTCCCCAAATTGACCATAAGATCGTCCCGGAGACAATACCCATACTCAGCTTGACTTTCGGTCCTTGAATTTGGACATGTAATGACAGGTTTACCCATACAAGTTGCTCAGACATTTCCTCAAGTCCTACGGCTATCCATCTGAAGAATCTTGGCCCTTATTGTAGGAGAAAAAACCCAGAACAAACAGCCCTTCGTCCTCCTCATGTGCTCGGCTACCTCAGACACAAACTGGAGCTCCTTTGATGTGACAAATGTCGTTGTGAGGACCTCTATATATACAAATTGTTGGGGGTTCAAGTGACACATCCATTGGGCTTTATGAGCCTACATGATGATGTGGCCGACCTTGACAATTTGCACATGGCTGGGCATAAATTCAAAAACACACTTCTACTTGTCCAAATTTGATGATCTTTAAGTTGATTTTGGTCCTCTCAAAAAGAAGAATTTAATGTAGTCATCAAATGAGCAATTGGAAAATGTAACTAGGTTCGGTCTTCATTAAATGTATTTGAGTCATCATGTAATGTACTTGTCAAAAGAATAAAGAAAAGAAATTTTATTATTGTATCAATGACTTATTAAAGCATGGGTTTCATGCTTGGGTCATCATTATATTAGTCAAAGTCCCTGTTGTGGACTCCTAGGATTAATATTGAGTCAATAGAGTCATTGTACATTTAAAGAGACCCTTCTTGGGCTTTCGAATCATGTAAAAAGGTTTATTATTGAGTCAAATATGATTTATGTAACCTCCACACCAAATCGGCCTAAGGGACACCAATTCGACCTCACCTAGAGCCTATAAATAGAACGAGATCGAATTCATTTGGAACATCTCATCTCAAGCAAGTTCGATATCTCTAGTGAAGTTGGGAAAAGTGCGAAGTGGATCAAGGAAGTCAAAGGAAGTGTAAGTTGGGTCAAGGCTAAGGAGAAGGAAGAAATCGAAGTTTTGGTGCCACTCTCTCTCTCTCTTTCATGCCCTAGTTTGGGAGATGGAAGTCTTCCAAGTGTTGTTGTTGCCATTTGTTGCCTGATGTCGTAAGTTGCTACATAGTCGAAGTTGTTGGGGTGGAAGTGTTGCTGCAAAAGGGTCAAAGATGTGGAAAGGCTGACTTGGTGTGCAGGGAAGGTTTGGTATATGTCTAGGTTGAAGAGTCTTAAAGAAAACTATTGAAGGAAGAGAATTTTTGACTGGGTTTTCCCCTCGAGAGGGGTTTTGCCCTAGCATGGTGCCTACATCTTGTGTCTTGTGTTTTTGTGATCTTCATACACACATAATATGGTAATTGCTTGATGAAAGATAAGAGAATATAGATGTAAAAGAAGCCAACATAACTCACAAGTAATTATCAAAAAAGAGGAATCAAACCCTAATCTACTTGCATTGATTTCTCAACATGGTTTTAGAGCTAAGGTCAAGAAAGGTTGAAGATCACTTTGTTGGCTCAAAAGGAATGAACATGGATTCTCCCTCTTTGATAAACTATATGAGAATGGGTATCAACACTACTCGAAGCTGGATAAAGAAGGTCATCCACTACTTATTCAACAAGGTCAAAAGTCAAGGATTCTTGGCTGCTCTTACAGGTTCTGTTAGTGATAACAATGCATGGATCATTGATAATGGAGCATCAAGGCACGTGACAGGAGAAAGTAAACAACTTCATACACTATCAAAGGAGTCATCTTCTCATGCAGTGGAATTGGGTGACAACAAAAGCTATGTTGTTAGAGGCCTGGGATCAACATTGTTGAAGCTAGAAAATGGATCGAAGCTACACCTCACAACATACTATATGTTCCAAGTTTTAAAAAGAATTTGCTTTCTATTTCTTGTTTAGAAGATAAAGGGGATAAAGTTGCTTTTGTTGATAGAAAAGTATTGGTTTGGGGAAAAGACTCTAGCGTTGATAAAGGTAGGGTTATTGGAGTTCATGAAGAAAGCCTTTATAGATTTATTACACCGCATCCTCAAGCTTTGGTTCACATGGAGATCAATCCCATTGAGCTATGGCATACGAGGTATGGTCATCTACATTACAAGGTTATCCCTACTCTTAATCAATTGGTTCATGGCATCCTCAATATGAAGTTAGATCGTGAAGGTGTGTGCAAGGGATGCTCTTTGGGAAAACATACAAGAAAGCCATTCCAAATAGTGAAATTGTGTCTGAAGAGATACTAGACCTCATTCATTCTGATATGTGTGGGCCCATGTCTCACAAATCACTTGGAGGTCATCTCTACTATGTAACATTTATTGATAACCATTCTAGAAAGACATGGCTCTACCTTATCAAAACGAAAGATGAAGTATTTGAAAAGTTCAAGGAGTTTAGATCTGAAGTGGAAACCCTAACCGAAAGAAAGATAAAAACTCTAACGTCCAACAATGATGGGAATACACTTCTAAAGAATTGATTGCATATTGTAAGGAAGCAGGAGCTAAGAGGGAGCTCATTGTTCCCTATTATGCCGAACAAAATGGAGTGGTGGAAAGGAAGAACAGGTCAATTGAAGAAGGCATTTGAACAATGCTCCTTGATTAAGACCTACCAAAATTCTTATGGGGAGAAGTAACAATGGCAATCGTGTACATTAAAAATAGAAGTCCTCATAGAAGTCTTAATAACATAACACCCGAAGAAGTATTCACAAGAAAGAAACCAAGTGTGGATCACTTTTGAATCTTTGGAAGTCCAGCATACATCCATGTTCCAGAGGACAAGCAAAAGAAGTTTGATTCCACAAGTATCAAGGGAATATCATTGGATATAGTCTCTCCTCAAAAGCATATAGAATCTACATTAAGGAAGGAAGACATATTGAAGTAAGCAGGGATGTCATATTCGATGAAAATCAAGCCTACAAGAAATCAAAGGATATTCCTATTGATTATGATGACGAAGAAATTCCAATATTTGAAGAAGAAGAAGATCATCATGAAAACCATACTACAAATCAAGAAGAAGAAGAAGGACCAAGTGAGCCTATTCAACCTGTGGTCATCCCAACCACAAGGAAAAGGCCAAATTGATTAAAAGCTACATTAGAAGATGTTGAAGGATATGAAGTTGTGAAAGGAACCTTCTGGGAAAGTAAAAGACCGAAGAGATATCCTACCTCTTTGGTTTTCCTTACTTATCTAAGTTTGTTTGCATTAAATACTAATCACATTTCTATTCATATTTTCCTTGTTTAGGAAAAGCTTGTTGAATACTCAAGGATTATGGAAGAAGGCCTCATGAGACAAAGAATTGGAATTACAAGGTTTGTTAAGAAACAAAGGTATGCCTTAGACTATAAGTTTTGCTCTCTTCATGATAAAGGTAGATTCATTTCTACATTACTAACATTATCGAGTCTAGCTCTCTTAAGTCATAAAGATTGTTGATTGGGTGATTCATCATTAGATAGATCTACCCTCCTCATATCTTTGATTATTCTTGTGGAACCCTAAAAAGGTTCTTTATAAAACCCTAACTTAAGGGTATGTCAATGATAATGTGTGAAACCCTAGCCTACTTAGGGTTATTGGGGAAGTCTAAATAAAATGTTTGATGCTTTGATAATGTCATGTTTGGGGTTTTAGTATGGTTATGAAAACCCTAACTTGATAGGGTTGAATGATGATGTCTGAAATCCCAAACATTTGAAGTATTGATAAATTAGGGTTTGTTGTTGAAACTCTAGATCTTTAAGGTTTGGTAGGGTTTATGAGCAAGACCCTTATTTTAGATAATGTTCTAGGAATGAAACCCTAGGCATATGTTTGTCCATCTAATCAAATATGTTAGATGTCTGAATGTGATTATGTCATTCGGTTTGACTAACTTATGTTGGTATGATATGCTTGTGCATGATGATGAAATCCTAAAGATATGTGTTGACCTAATTGTTGATGTTCATAAGTCCTAGGGTTTGGAACTAAGCCCTAGTTGAAGTTTAATACTCTAGGATGATATTGTTTGTGAATTCTAGGGTTTTGTAACTAAACCTTAGTAGAAGTTCAGTTCTCTAATATATGATGATCGTGTGATAATTTGAAATTGTGTTGTGAGTATTGTTGAAGCTTAATGGCTCACGTATGAAATCTAGGATCTTACACTAAATCCTAATAGAAGTCTAACATATGAATTCAAAATTGTTGGATACATTGTAGAACTATATTCGTTTGAATTGCTTCTAGGGTTTGCAATATATTGTAGTAGGATATGTCATATCTCTGGAAGAAATATTGAAGCCCTAGATACAATGACAGTTATTATCTTGATTGAGGTGTTCAAAGTCTTGATGATGAAATCTAGGGTTTATGACAAAACCCTGACAGATATTTTAGTACTCCAGAGTACTAAAATATGTTCTCTGAATTAGGGAGAACATATTTTAGTACTATGTGGGATCTAGCATCACTCTGGATTGAATGCGAGGTCAAAGAAGGTTTCGTCTGACGTGAATATTCTTACATAGGTCGGTACCCTTCCGTGAAAGGAACATCCTCTCGTGCACAAGCGAAAACACCTCTATGGTTAAAATTTGAAGCTTGGGTACTGTCAACAGAGCCAAATCTCAAAGAGTTGAATGAGCCTCTTCCAGCAGTCAAAGGGTTTTGAAGTAGCCACACAACAACCTGGGCGAAGCAATGACTCTTTCGTGTTTGAGTAAGCTCTTTGTAATCAAATCTGTGGACTTTAACGAAAGCGGGCCCATCTCAGCAGCGAATATTGAATCTGTGTTTTCCTAGTTTTCTGCATCAACAATGGATAAGCGGATCCAACGTAGGCATACAAAGGAACTTAATTCATAATTGAAGATTAAACAAGCTCAATCCCCTTAGAATAGGCGACAGCACAAGTGTTGATTTGGGGTAGCATCAGATGTGCTCTAGCCACGAAAATTGGTGGAGAGGCCAAAGCACATGAGATCTCCAATACCTAGAAATGGTTTGGGCAGATTCTAAACGGTTTGGGAGATATTAAAATAATTAATATTTTTAATAGAGTCCCTAAGTATAAACTTAAGGAAAATAAAATATTAATGTGAATTAATATAAAATTGTGTTAGAAGGGTCCAAAAGTCATGGATCAAGCCAGAGCTAATCTTAGCCGTTGATTAGGGACTTAATCTTGGCCGTTGATTTGTCAACGAGAAAAGTATAAAAGGAAGCTTGAGGGTCACTTGGAGAACACACGGAGTTGATCAAGATTTCGATTTTCTGGGGCAGGGTTTGCTGAGGAAGTCGAAAGAGTGATCAGAGTTGCAGCTGAGGGGCAGTGAATACAGAAGCAAAGAGGCAGAGATGGTACTAGGAGGATCAGCACAGAAGCCAGGAGAGAGGGACGCAGAGCCAGCCAGAGGTTCACACAGAGCCAGCCAGGGCTCACGCAGAGCCAGCCAGGAGCTACGCAGTGCCTCAGAGAGCCAGCGTGGGTGACCCAGAGGCTCTAAGGACTGACGTAGTGCCTCGAAAGGCTGACACAGGGCGAGCTAAGGTGACATTGGGCAAAAGTTGGGCCAGAAAGGGCTTACGCAGTCCCTAGAGGCTGACGATGGGGTTTTTGTGGGGCAGATTGGAGTTGGGAGCTGTCGGAGTGTTTTCCGGGGTTTCAGCCGGAACATCTGTCTCCAACTGAGAGGTACTACTGTCAAGATTATTCTTTGTTGGGTAAGCCAGTTTTGGCACCCATATTGTATTCTAAAACTGCTTAATAATTAAAACCCTCAGATAGTTGCACCGGTTTTCCCACACTGGGTTTTTCCAGAGATATTGGTCCAAAAACAATGGTGTCACTTGCGTGCTTGTTTTGTTTCCTTCAATTAATTATCTATAATTTGTTGAGCATGTACTTGTATTTATTTTCAGTATTTACATGGTAAATAACTTGTTAGTTAATCAGAACAAGTAGGCAGAAATAAATTAGAAAAGTACATGAAGGGTTTCTAACAATTAGGCTTAGAAATTCCAACATGGTATCAGAGTGTGTTGCAAATCATAGGAGAACTAAGGACAACAGTCAAGCAAAGCAGCAGCAGTAGAAAACAATTGTCCCGAGTGACAGAAGTTGTTCCTAACAGAGAAGCAGCAAGGAAGGGGTGGTGTAGTGCATGCGTCATCAAGTTTGAGCTGGGAAGAGGATCAGCACAGTGGCAGAGGGGAGCAGATTCGACCTACGCAGTGCTCGGTCATCTTTCTCGATCAGGAGGGATTGACGCCCGTGGCCAGGAGGTGCGGATTTTGCTGGTGTCGAGATTGCGCAGAGCCTAGAAGCTCTAACCTTCAGTTGTTGGGGCTTAGGAGGCTGTGGGTAAGTTGCAGAGTAAATCTAGTGGGGTATTGTATTCAGAACAGTACCTAACAGAGCAAGACCAAGGAGGAGGGAGTTTCTACCGAGGATTTCTAGCCAAGAAATCCAGATTAGTGGTGCAGTTGCACTAAGGATCGGAGTGGGGGCATCTCGACATTGACAGAGGGATTTCTAGGAGGGAAATCGAGGCTCAGACAGAGTCACACAGAGAGGGAGTCACACTGAGAACTTCCAGAAGGGAAGTAGAGGAGCAACGAGATGGCAATGTACAAGGTAAGAGACCAGGACAAACTAGATGGAGCTTCAAACTTCGTAGTCTGGAAGGCCAGAATCTTATCCATTCTAGACAGGAACCGTCTCAAGCCCTTCGCCTTGAGGACAATAGCGGTCCCAATTGACCCGACTAATAACGATAACTACGAGGATGCAATGGCAAGGGTCAAGAGCATCATCCTTGACGGCGTCAAGGACCACGTAATACCACACATTGTCGAGAAGAATACGGCAAATAAGATGTGGGAGGCCCTAAAGAAATTGTACCAGCATACTTCTATGTAGAGAAGGATGCTACTAGAAAATTAGCTGCAGCCATACCAGATGCAGAAGGGAGAATAGATCAACACCTTCCTCAGTTGATTGAAGGAGATCCGAGATCAGCTAACTTCCATAAGGGCCACATCAGATAAAGAATTGATGGTGAGAACAACCCTGAACGCAGTATCTGAAGACTGGGAGGTGTTTGTCTAGAGTATATTGGGCAGGGCGACCCTTCCAGATTAGGAGGAAATGTGAGCAGCTCTTCGCCAAGAAGAGATCAGAAGGCTAAGCAAGGTGGGAAGCAACAGCAAGGGGATCAGAATCAAGAAAGAGGAAGAGGAGGATGTTGCCCTAGCATCTGAGGGAAAGCAGGAGAAACAGAAGAAGAAGGACCTCTCCAAGGTCAAATGCTTCAACTATGGGGAACTAGGTCACTATGAGAGCAAGTGTCCGAGGAAGAAGAACAAAGTATAGGCTTCTGAGACCAAGGCTGCGCCAGCAAGAGCGGAGAAGGAAGAGGAGACAGATGATGACTATGCCATGAGTGCTCACACGCCACTTGAGCAGATGTGGGGAGACATCGAGTTGTAGTCAGACGGACTACAAGCGATGAGGGGCAGGATCCTTGAGGTACCCAACCTCTTAGATTATACCTGGCTACGGGAGCCTCGAATAGGAGTAGTAGGACTGGCGGATGTCGGTAGAGACGAATGTGAATGGAGCGACAAAGGCAGCTACAGTGCATAAGTCCTAGGACAGCGAGAGGCAGCAGTTACAAGATGCACAGAGTTGTTGCAGCAGTGCAGAGGTCAGAGAGGGAGCACTTGTTAGTTACAGAGCTTCAGTATCAGGAGTGTTTCTAGCATGACGGAGATGTCAAAGTTGGGAGATCAGTTACTTACTTCTCAGTAACTGAGTTGCAGTGCAGCAGTTAGCAGTGGTAGTGCTATGGGCAGTACGATGCAACATGATGAGAGGGGTTGTCGTACAGTTGCAGCAGTGGCAGCGGCGGGGCCATGGGTAGCAGTACATGATGCAGCATTGCAGAGGATGTTGGGCAGCAGGCCTAGCATCAGCACAGGGACCAATGTCGGATGATCAGGGTGATGCTCAGAGAGGAGTATTACTAGAGCACAGTCCTCGCTAAGAGGGAGCATTGATTGGGGGTAGCATCAAATGTGCTTTAGCCACGAAAATTGGTGGACTGGCCAAAGCACATGAGATCTCCAATACCCAGAAATGGTTTGGGCAGATTCTAAACAGTTTGGGAGATATTAAAATAATTAATATTTTTAATGGAGTCCCTAAGTATATACTTAGGGAAAATAAAATATTAATGTGAATTAATATAAAACTGTGTTAGAAGGGTCCAAAAGTCATGGATCAAGCCAGAGTTAATCTTAGCGTTGATTAGGGACTTAATCTCGGTTGTTGATTTGTCAACGAGAAAAGTATAAAAGGAGGCTTGAGGGTCACTTGGAGAACACACCGAGTTGATCAAGATTTCGATTTTCTGGGGCAGGGTTTGCTGAGGAAATTGAAAGAGTGATCACAGTTGCAGCTGAGAGGCAGTGAATACAGAAGCAGAGAGGCAGAGATAGTTCCAGGAGGATCAACGCAGAAGTCGAGAGAGAGGGACGCAGAGCCAGCTAGAGGTTCACGCAGAGCCAGCCAGAGGTTCACGCAGAGCCAGTCAGGGCTCACACAGAGGCAGTCAGGAGCTGCGCAGTGCCTCAGAGAGCCAGCGTGGGTGACGCAAAGACTCTAAGGGCTGATGCAGTGCCTCCAGAGGCTGACGCAGGGCGAGCTAGGATGACATTGGGTAGACGCTGGGCCAGAAAGGGCTCGCGCAGTCCCTAGAGGTTGACACTGGGGTTTTCGTGGGGCAGATTGGAGCTGGGAGCTATCAAAGTGTTTATCCGGGGTTTCAGCCGAAACATCTGTCTCCGACTGAGAGGTACTACTGCCGAGATTATTCTCTGTTGGGTGAGCCAGTTTTGGCACCCAAATTGTATTTTGAAACTACTTAATAATTAAAACCCTTAGATAGTTGCACCGGTTTTCCCACACTGGGTTTTTCCGAGGACATTGGTCCAAAAACAACGGTGTCACTTATGTGCTTGTTTTATTTCCTTCAGTTGATGATCTGTAATGTGCTGAGCATGTATTTGTATTTATTTTCGGTATTTAAATGGTAAATAACTTGTTAATTAATCAGAACAAGTAGGCAAAAATAAATCAGAAAAGTACATGAACAGTTTCTAACAGTCAGGCTTAGAAATTCCAACAAGGCAGTACGTGGTTGTTACAAGAACTCTTGTCAGCAATCATAGTTAGGAATCCATATAGTTATTATTTGGATTATATTGCTTGGCATTTATGCTCATTATGGGAGTCAGGACACTCTTTTATGGTATTATTATATTGTGGTCTATGAACTAAGTTCATATGGTTTTGTTCATTATGCCTTATTGTTAAGGGGTTTTGACTCAATCTGTCGCTTAACCGAAGGTTTTAATTACATTGAATTATTGCAAAGATTATTTTAATTGCAAGGGAAAGTTTTTTGTGGAAACGTTGGCATCCTTGTATTAAAAAAAATAAAAAATATTGCCCGAGGATACTACAAGTACTGGGGAATTTTTTCAATTTGGTTTTAATGGTGTATTTTTCTCTAGTCCTCCAAAGACACAATGGGCATTATTTTGCTTTCTGGGGCATAATTTCGGGGGGATTTGTCTCCTGTTTATGTTTACACATGATTTTCCTTTGCCTTGGTATCATGTAGGCTGCAAAACAATTGGCCTCAACCTAATTGTTGTTTCTAGTCTCCCCTCCCTGCCACGAGCACTTGTCCCTTGTACCATCGTTGTTTCTCACTTCCCTCTCCTGTTTAAAGCACCCATTGACCACGAGGGTTCACAACAGTTGTGAGTGGATTTAGTTCTCTCTATGGTGTTGTTTTTAACTCCCCTTGACTTTATGGATAGAGGAGTCTTCGAATGGGATGGATTTTATCCATTTCGGTGCATTGTGGGTTTTGTGATGATATAGTCCTTTGTCCAAGTACCTCACATCCGCTTTGTGAATTTGGTTTCACGTTTGGTTAAAATCCCTCAGGGTAGTCTTGGGGTTCACCTACATTGTCCTCTTGTTGCACTTCTCCAAGCGACTATGCCACCTCGAAATAGAATGGTAATTTGTAGTGGAGGCTCCAGCAGTAGGTCTATCTCTCAGTCCAAGCATTTGTTTGGATGGAACTCCGTGGCAACTTTGTTTGACTCAATCCCCCCGGAAGTTAGAAAGGAGATTCGACAACTTGAATCTTGGGAATTTGGGGACAAAGATTACTTTTCAGACTCCAAAGTGGCAATCAGGAGTTCAAATGGATTCCATACCCTGGCAAATTTCGAAAGAGGAAATTGCACTTCCTACATTCTGTTGCAAGTTACCAGCAGTTGGACTCCCTATTATGTTTGGTCATCTAGGAAAAACAAGTGGACCACTACAAAATATTTGCAGGTCAAGAAGACTTGAAATGCCTTCTCAGAAACATTCTGTATTGCTTGGATGATATTATATTATGTCTACAAAGGGTGGAGAAGTATGTTGTGTCAGATTCGGACTCTGACTCAGAAAACATTTCTGAGATTCCAACAATGATCAATGCTCCACCGGTCACCATTTCACCATGTTGAGAAATCCACAAGAAGACAGTTAAATGATTTCTATTATTATGACATTATCTTGTGATGTTTTTCATTATTATTATTAGTTATTTTGAATTATCTTTTCTTATCATCAATACTAATGCCAAGCAACAAATAAAAGAGAACACAATATGTAGGCACGCTGCCAGGGAAAAACCCCACTCTAGGGCAAAACCCAATCAAAATTCTTCCTTTAGTAGATTCAAGATGAGATGACCAAGACCCTTACAACTTAGACTCGAGACTACCTCCATAAATTCATCCTCCTTTCATTGTGTTTGCATACCAAGACCCATGTCACTGTGTTAGCACCAAATTCTTGTCACTAAGTTTGCATCGAATACTTGCCACTGAGTTTGCATTGAGACATCATCATTGCAATACCATCGAGACCAAGATCTTACCACTGTAATAGTACTGAGACCTCATCATAGTTATAACACCGAGATTTGCATATAACCATGGAGATACATCGAAGATCTCAAAACACATCATCTACAAAGAAGTTTAGGCACCGCAATGCCATGGACTAGATTCCTAACCAGGGCAATCTATCCATTGGTCTCTCAACAATTTGGGCACCGCAATGCCACAGACTAGATTCCTGACCAAGGCAATCTATCCAGGTGGGACTAAGATGGACTCAAGCTTTCAGCCTCTCTAAGTACCATGAGGCTTACTTGCTAACCATCAACCCTGGGATCCAGGTGTGTATCCGAGGTCAGAGCTCGACCAACACCACCTTTCCAACTTTGGGACCTAGACATCAACACAAAGTGTCAGCCAGATGCCCTCCCAGGCAATGCTTCACTCACAAAGCCTCAACATTCCTTGATCCAGAAGATCAAGGGCAACAAATCTCTCCCCATCAAATTGATCGCTAACCAACATGCTATAAAAACCTTCGAGAGATTTACCTGTACAAACACAACCCCAAGCAATAATATACTTTCACATATTCATAATTAAAAACCTTCGAGGCTTTTCTAATGTTGCTTCTCAACACGGTAGGACTATCAACCGAATCTTTGACAGAAGATATTTTCCTTTTCTTCTTCACATGCAGCAACATATCCTTCAAAATTCATTCTTCAATCAAAACTATGCTCTTAGGGAGATTTCCTTTATTCAGTCTCCATCTTAATCCAGCGCTTCCACATTGGAGAATCTTTCGTGGCTTCCAACCATCTCATCAGAGTTATCATCACTATTCACATCATGCTTATCACATCTACTTTATTTTATGAACATCTTTACCATCTTGAAGATTATATGTACCTACACAACTTAGATAGCAAGCACAACCAAATCTATAGAAGCATGAGGTTGGCCATATCATAATCACGGAAGCATTTCAACTATATATATCAAACACCGAAAAAGGCACATACTCTTCAACATTTTGCTAGGGACTTTGTCCTATACCCTAGACTACTTCATCAAGGCTTATATAACAACTTTCATTACATCTAGGGTTTCAATGTTTCTACCAATGGTATGATATACCCTGCTACAACATATAGAAAACCCTAAAAACAATTCAAACAAAAATAGATCTACAAGGTATATAACAATTTTCAGAATTTGTATATTAGACTTCCTACTAGGGTTTCATACAAACCCTAGATTTACTTATTTCAACAATCGCTATATAGATTCATAGATTCCAGATTGTTATATCACACATAATAGAAAATTTAGCTATTACTAGGGTTTAGCTACAAAACCCTAGATTTCCCAAACAGCATCATCCTACAATATAAAACTCAGACAAGGGCTTATATTAAACCCTAAGACTTGTGACCATCAATAATTAGGTCAACACACATATCTAGGAATTCATTATCATCTAAGTCACATGACACGAGGACACGAGACACGGAGGACACGTAAATACGAGTATTCAATACGAAACGCAGCGACCTG
>APFE030622849.1:94575-116682 GCA_000404065.3 Pinus taeda
CCATGAATAGCATATCAATACTAGGGCCTAGACTTGATCATGACGCTGCCAAAATGCTCTACTCCTTGCTGCAACAGCACAAATCACTTGCCAAATGAAAATATTAATGAGCAAACACGCCCTTTTCTTTCCCACACTGAGCTTAGCGAGTCCTGGAAACCGGACACATGTCCTAAAATCGCGACACGCCCTCGGACACGACGTGTCCAAAACGGACACGACGTGTCCTGTGATTTGGACACGAATCCAGACCGAATCGTGTCGGATTCGCCGGATTCGAGATTCGCAGGGGGTTTAGGACGAATCCGGTGACTTAGATATTAATTTAATTATACTTTTATCGCTATGTTATATTTTATTCACATTAATTTAATTAAAACTTTTTAAATATGTTACACTTTATTTATATTAGTTTAGAAATGTCATAAAGTAATTTTTTGTGTATATATATTATAAATTAATTATTCAAAATATATATTGTATTTTATTGTCATATACATTATAATTTAAAATGATTTAAAATATATCAAATTTGTTATGTACAAGTTTTAAAATTTGTAGATTATATTTTATATTAAACTTTTATATATTATAAGTTTATTATTTAATTCATATAAAGTAATATGTGTAGTAAATTATTATTATTTATCATTTAAATAGTTTTGTAATATATTATAGTTTATAATTTAATTTTTATAAAATAATTAATGTTACTTTAATTATGAAGTATTGTATGTTTTTTCATGAAATTCATCTACACAATTCAGCTTGAGTGGGCCTGATGGTTAAGAGTATGTGTTTCCTCCTATGGGGTCAGAGGTTCAAAACTAGAGGGGTAGAGTATGTATGCCTTCGTAGGCTTAGCAGTCAAATCGCTACACGGAGGTGGGTCCATAGTCCCACAAACAAAGGGATCTCATACACCAATTTGGTGTCTGGCTTGGCCATCACTTTAAAATTGGATAATAATAATAATAATATAAACTCTATTGTTGTTGATGGATAATGATCACAATAAATTTGGACATTAATATCAAAATTTTATTATAGAAATATATTTATATTAATCGTACTTGTTGTTTCCTTGCCGTATCTGAATCCTAGCTTTTCAAAAATCAAGCGGATCCGGATCTGCATCCGTATCCGTATCCATATCCGTATTCGAATCCTGGTAACTTAGTCCCTAAAGAGTCAAACCCTCTCTCTTTTGACCATTACAAACCCATTTCTCTTTGTAACGCCTCGTATAAAATTGTCACAAAAATCTTGGCAAATAGGTTGAAAAAGCTCTTGCCCACTCTCATCTCAGAGAGTCAAGGACGATTTGTCCCAAAAAGACAGATAACGGACAATGTTATTCTGGTGCAAGAGGCCATCCATAGCAGTTTACAAAGAAAAGAAAAAGGCATGGTCATTAAACTTGACATGGCAAATGCCTTTGACAGGGTCAGCCATCAATTTCTTGTGGTTGTTCTTCAGAAGTTTGGAATCTCTAAAAAATTCATCTATATCATAATGGAATGCATTTCAAATTCTTGGATAGCCCCCCTGATCAATGGAAGGCCCAACCGCTATTTCCGAAGTTCCAGAGGATTGAGACAAGGTTGCCCTTTTTCCCCCTTCCTTTTCATCATCATGGCGGAAACTTTAAGCATGCATCTGGAAAATCAAAGGAAAAAAAGGGAGATAACTGGCATAAGCATAACGAGAGGAATAAAAGAAATCTATCACTCTCTCTTTGCCGACGACACACTCCTAATTGGAGGAGCTTCAAGCTTAATAGCTAGGAGATTCAAGAAAATTCTTGATACCTTCCTGGCTGTTTCAGGGGAACTGCTTAACAATAAGAAGTGCAGAATATATACTTGGAATGTCTCACCCCAAGTAATGCAAAGGATCTCACAAATCATGGATATCCCAATCCAAAAGAATTGGAGCCATTTCTCCTACCTTGGTCTTCCGCTTGCAAAGGAAGTGGTCAAGTCCGAGACTTGGAACTAGCAGATAGATAAAATGAGAGGGAACCTTCAAAGCTGGGGGCTGATGTGGTTAAACTTAGCGGGCAGGACCATCCTCATTAAAGCTCTCCTCTCAGCCCTTCCCATTTATCAGTATGTTGTTATTTTGGCTCCAGCTAGCATTCATAAACAAATGGAGCTAATCATGAGAGGCTTTCTCTAGCAAGGAGCGAAACAAGACACAAAAAAATTCAGTTTGGTTCGCTGGGAACAGGTGATCCTCCCCTTTGATAAAGGAGGCATATCTATTAAGGTTCCAAGTTTAACAAACAAAGCGATGGGCTTTAAACTTGTGTGGAGAATGCTAGTGGAAAAACGCAGCTGATGGGTCGAGGCTCTTCTCAAGAAATACCTCAATGGTCGGCATTCAAAGATCCTCTCTGATATGATCGCGGAAAGACCATGCACTCAAGCATGGAGACTCATTAAAAAGGTTATTCCTCAAATCAAAATTCATATTTCAAGGATTCCTGGAAATGGAAAAGATATAAATCTATGGACAGATAGAATAATGGGATCGGAGCCACGAAGCCAATTTCAGTAGTATAGACCCTTGAAAAATTGGATGGAGGCAAAAAGCCTAAATTCCCTCCATGACATTTCGGTCTGGGATCAAAACTGTTGGTCCGCCTGGAAGGACCTTCCTCTACCAAATCACTTAAAAAATCAGTGGGCTGAACTGAAAATAACGTTGACCGAAGCTGCCCCAACTAACAAAACCTCCCAAGACAGCTTTGTTTGGGATCCAAGCGGAGGGAAGTTTACAGTGAAAGCCGGGTACCAGCTTCTACAATCTAGCAATAACCTTGAAAACTGGAACCTTTGATCAGCAGTTTGGAAGAATGAATGCTTTCCAAAAATAAAATTTTTTGGTTAGACCCTCTTGTAGGGCAAAATTCTCACTGCTGAAAATCTCAAGAAAAAAGGGATTCAAGGGCCATCAATGTGCTGTTTATGCCGCAATGAGGAGGAGAGTAGTCAACATTTATTCCTAGAATGCACCTTTGTTAAGCACTGTTGGCGACAAATCAGAAGTCCTTTGAGGTTACCTATGGAAAACTTTGATCAGCTCTCAACTCTAAATAGAAACTGGGGAAAAAGCTACCCATATGCAAAAAAAGGTAAATCCACAATTATGAGAATCTAGAATTGCATCCCTTCTGTCCTTTGCTGGCAAATTTGGCTTGCTAGAAATAGTTGTATCTTCAAAAACCAAATGCCAAACCCAGCACTCATTCTGGCCAAAACTCTGGGGCTTGTTGCAGAAATGATCAACGCCAACTGAGTGCATAAAAACGACCATACCAACTGGCAGAAAGATGAAGAAGAATGGTTCAACAAATTCCCGTTGGTATACTCAATGAATAAACAAGTGGCAGCCAATTCAGGAAAAAGAAGAAAAGAATGGAAACTCATGGGAACCCAAACTGAAATAGAACAGTGGATACAAGATCAAAAGACTTTCACCCTGCAGTTCGATGGTGCCTCCAAAAATAACCCCGGTAAAGTTGGAGCTGGGGGATTTATCTCTAATCAAGAGGGGAAAGCTATCATTACTTATGAATGGGGACTGGGCAATATGACAAACAACAAAGCAGAGGCCTATAGTCTGCTCCTGGGCACTTGCATTCTTAAAAACCTACAAGCTAAAAACCCAATTATAATAGGCGACTCAGCACTAATAATCGCAGCTATGGAATCAGGGGGAGATTTCAAAAACCAGGTCCTCAATAGAGTCAAGCAAAGGATCATGGAAAACACAAAACAGCTGGGGATCATCCAATATAAACATGTCTTGAGAAATTTTAACACTAAGGCCGACTCTTTAGCCAATAATGCAGTAAACAGAACTATTGGGCAGGTTCAAGAGAACAATAGTTCATATGAAAAACCAATCCCATAATTTGTCCCTCCTCGTGGTTGGGCATGTGACTCAGTGTTACATCAGTCACCTCAGCAAAAAGACTGCTTCTCCTCAGAGACAATACAGCAGGATGTCCAAAATTCTCAATACTGACATTACCCTCTACCATATATTCAGAGCAGTCAGGAATATCTCTATAGAGAAGATCCGCATTGGATGACGGAGCTGGGAAAGTCTTGTGGGAAGGACACCCAAATTTTAGGCATCAGTCAATTCAATATCTTCAGAGACAGCACAAGCAAAATTCAAAATGACGCTCGGGACAGGTGCAATCTAGTGTATGATGATCCGCCTCACGAGGTTCAGGTGAAAGAGCGGGCTTATAAGCAGGCCGGGGTGCGACGGTTCCTTCAGAATTTCACTGAGTTTGGCATTAAGGCAGGGGTTCATGGTTTGCTTGGCATAGGCCCGGATTTGTGCTGCTTCTGAACCAGGCCACTTGCTCTGCGCTTAAGATGTTGTAGCAGTCCTGGTGGAAGAGTCACCTCCTTTCTGCCAGTCCTGAGAGGTACTGTTTCTGGCTACTATGATTGTATTTATTATTTTTTCACTAACTTCTGGTATGTCTTTGTGAATCAGACCCGCTCAAACTTCTCGGTGCTTGACTCTCCGTGGATTGTCCTCTCTTCTCTTTGTTTACATTCACCCACGTTCCTCGCTCCCTTCTCTGCCTCTTTTCCCCCTCAGCTCTTCCCTGGTGGCTTCTCCTCCCTCTCTGTGATCATTAGCTATCCGCTCATCTCAACCTCCGGAGACCTGTTGAATAATCTCCCCTCCCGGGACTACTCTTCTATTCTCAATACCTTGACTCAACTGTCTTTAACTCTCAAAACTTTTGCTGATCAGCTCTCTCCCTTCTGGAGTAAGCTGTTCAAGTTCCGAAACCAGATCAGCGAGCCAATCAAAGATACTTCAACAACGGCAGACAACCCATTGGATCGCATTGAAACCAATAGGAGTTGTGCTCTCCGCAAGGCGCACTGCTTTATGATAGCCCGTTTCATAAAACATTTCAATGAACTTAAAGCAGAAGTTCAATAAGAGAATAAATCAAAGAAGAAAAAACTTGAAAAACAGAAGGCAAAAATCGAAGGCCTCAAAGAGAAGTGCAATCACTTGGAAAAAGCAATCAGTTACATAAAAACGTTGAATCAGAGCATACAAGGCAAAGCATCCACCAAAAACAATGATAAGAAAGATCAGCCGCCTGATGACTCGGTCAACCAGTTCTGGTGATAAATCCACATGCATTGTAAATATTGTCTGGTTCTAGGTCAGTTCTTACGGCAATATAGCCGTTATGTCTTTCAAATTTAAAAAACAAGAACAGTGAATTGGATTTCGAGACTACGTGCCCATTTTGCACCAATTCAACTGTGCTATCTCAAGCATATGTAATGGGACTTCTCTCTTTTGAAGTTTTTTTAATATATAAGTATCCGACCGGGTTAAAAAAAAAAATGAACAGAAACATACATATATTTTATTAATAAACTAAATGATGGTTTTTTACAACGAGGCTCCCTGGCTTATATACAGACATGGGTACCTTTTCGGGAAAGGGTGTGATCTTATGATCGTGCCCTTTCGTCTAATTACACTGAATAATTGTTACAAAATACTTTTTTACATAACATTGTCTCCCTCTTGAAAAGATGCTTTATCCTCAAAGCATACGTAACGATGAGTGTTTTTGGCGAAATGCTTTTGTCTCCCAAGAGGCTTCTTCTTCTAGTAGATTCTTCCACTTGATAAGGTATTCTTTAATTACTCGTGAATGTAACTTCTTTTCCCTGGTGATGATGATCCCCTCTAGTTCTAGAATGAGTTTGCCTTCATCATCTAACATTGGTAGGGTAGTTCGTGTTGATTGGTGCTTGCCCAATGCCCTTTTAAGGCAAGATACATGAAAAACGTTGTGAACTCGACTATTATCAGGAAGGCTTAAGCTATATGCCACTTGGTTGATATTTTTGTTGCTGGTACGGTCCATAGAATTTCGGTGCCAAGTTGTTTTTACCCTTCTGCTTTAGGGATACTTGTTTGTAAGGTTGAAGCTTAACAAATACCCGCTCTCCAACTTCAAATTCTCTTTCCAATCTATGTTGGTCGGCTTGTCGTTTCATGTGATTCCTTGCAATACTTCGATTTTCTTTCAATGCTTGAAGGATTTTTTGGGTCTCTTCCAATTGGTCTTTAACTGTCGGAACTCTAGTTTCAGTGAAGGCCAAGTCCTTCCATTTAGAAGGTTCATAATCGTACAAAGCTTGAAATGAGCTCATCTTTGCGGAAGTGTGATACGTTGAATTGTACCACTCAACGAGGTGTACCCACTGAGCCCACTTATTTTTCTTATTTGTTTCATAACAATGAGGGTAAGCTTCTAACCATTTATTGACAGTCTCTGTTTGTCCGCTTGTTTGAGGATGATATGTTGAACTCATGTTGAGGTATGTTCCAAACATGTTTGAAGAGTTCCTTCCAGAAATTCCCTTTAAATTTGGCATCTCTATCACTAACAACAACTTTGGGAAAACCATGTAATTTGTAGAAATTTTTACAAAACATCTTGGCGATCTCTTCGACTGAATCTGATTTCTTCATCCCTATAAAGTGTGGATATTTTGTGTCTATCAACTACTACAAGAATATTGTCCTTTCCATCTAACATGGGTAATCCCTCAATAAAATCCATTGATACTTCTTCCCACTTTTGATTAGGAATATTCAAGGGATGGAGTAGGCCAGGGGTCTTAACGCTTTCACTTTTATTCCTTTGGCACTGATCACATTCTGCTACATATTTTTGAATGTCATTACTCATTCCTTTCCAGAAAAAAGACTGACGTGTGTTATAGTAGGTTTTAAAGAAACCTACCTGTCCAGCTGACAGTGAATCATGGGACTCTTTGAGAACTTTGGCTTTAAATTTGGAATTTGGACTTAGGTACATTCTCCCCTTGTACCACAGAATATCGTTTTTCCATCCAAATTTTGAATTCTAAGGCGGGTTATCGATTATGGCACTTGTTTCTAGATCCTTTGCATATTCATTTCGAATTTCATTAAGCCATTCTGAGACAACAACTGAAATTGTAAGTAATTATGATTCTTCGTCTTTCCTGGATAGAGCATCTACTACTACATTGTCTTTCCCTTTATTATGTACTATATCCATGTCAAATGCAGCAATTTTTTCAATCCATTTTTGTTGTTTTGTATATAGTGTTTTCTACTGGAGGAGGTGTTGAAGATTGTTATGGTCTGTTCGTATTAAGAATTTACTTCCCAAAAGATATTGTCTCCACTTGCCTAATGCGTGCATAATGGAAAGCATTTCCTTGTTATTTGTAGACTAGAGACATTCTTTCTTGTTGAGCTTCCTAATTTCAAACGCGATAGGGTGACCATCCTGCATTTATACTACTCCTATGCCAAAACCTGAAGCATCACATTCAATTACAAACGGCTTTGAAGAATCCAGAGTTGCAAATACAAGTGCATTAGACATAATTTCCTTCAAATCTTCAAAACACCTTTCTGCTTCCTCATCTCATTGAAAAGAGTTCTTCTTTAGAAGGTTCGTTAGAGGTGCGGTTACATGGGCATATTTTTTAATAAACCTTCAATAATACCCAGTCAACCATAAGAATCCTCTTAACTTGGACATGTTAACTGGTTTAGGTCATTCCTTTATAGCCTTGATCTTATTAGGATCTACTTTAACTCCTTCCTTGGATATTATGTGTCTGAGGTACTCTACTTCTTCTTTTCCGAAGGTACACTTGGACATCTTTGCATAGAACTAATGTTCTTCTAATATGGTGAGAACTTGCTCCAAATGTTGTAGATGCTTTGTCCACGTTTTACTATAGATTAGAGTATCGTCAAAGAACACTAACACAAACTTCCTTAGATATGAACAAAATACATCATTCATGGTGGCTTGGAAGGTTGTTGGAGCATTAGTTAATCTAAAGGGCATTACCTTAAATTCATAATGACCTTCATGTGTCTGAAAAGTTGTAATGACCCACTTATAGTAAATTAAAATCTATGAAATTAAATAAAATTAATTAAATTATAAATTATAAATTAAATAAAATCATTAAACTAAATAAATAAACTTTATTTCAAATTAAGATATTCGAATAAAATCAAATCAGATTTTGTTTATAAAAATCAACACGTATCATAATTTGGACACGGAGATGGAGGAAGTCGGTAAATGGAGACTTATAAGAAGGAAGGGACGGTTGGAGGAAGGGGGGTCGAAAGGAGGAGGAAAATTTGTAACACGGAGTTTTTCAACGGAAAAGACTGAGCCTTGTTTGTTCTGAACTTTTTGGGCACGGGGGGAACAGATTGCAGCAATTGAGAAGCAATCTGGATTGAGTACCTAGGTTGTACTTAGTTTGGCTGGGAGATTATGGTCTTTTGGTAACAGGAGCGAAAGCTGGAGTAAATCTGAAGCTAGAGCATATCTGAAGTCTCTTCTTCCGCAAGAAATCAGGTAGGCACTCCTCATCAAATCAGTGAATTTGATCTAGGAAATTTTGTTAAATTTTAAAAACAGGTTTTACATTAGCTGTTTAATTATTTACAGGCTTTAATTCTAGGTAAATAGTTGCTTAATTATTTGCAGGCTTTACAAAAGCAGTCTTCGCTATGTCCTCTAGCCTTATTCTAGTAGTATCCCAATCTCAAGTCTAATTTTGAAAAGTATTGGGCTCCATGAAGTTCATCTAGCATTTCATCTATAAAGGGGATCGGAAACTTATTCTTAATCGTTACCTTGTTCAACCCTCGATAGTCCATACACAGTCTAAAGGATCCATCCTTCTTTCGAACAAGAACCATTGGAGCAGCTTATGGGCTTCTACTCTTTGTGATGATTCCACACCTTAAAAGATCTTGGACTAATCTTTCAATTTTAGTTTTTGGGTGGTGTGGATACCTATACGGCTTGAAGTTGACAGGATTTGACCCTGATTTGACTTCGATTATGTGCTCGATTTCTCTTTAAGGAACCATCTTCATAAGAAAATCTTGAAACACCTTTTTGTGTTTTTGGATCATTTTTTGAACTTCAAGTAGTAGTTCTTGAACTGCAGGTGCTTCTTCGCTAACCAATCTTGAAACCAACATCTCCATCTGTTGAGATTGTACTACATATGATGGTGCTCCCTTCCGAAACATTTTCATCATCTAGGATGATGACACAATTTGATTCTCAGGGGACTGGAACTCATATAACTTGTATTTATGCCCTTCCCATTTAGATTTTAAAAATTGATTTTGATGGTTGGCAAAATAAGTGCCTAGGGTTTGTAGCAATTGGATACCTAGGACCACATCCACTCCTCCTAATGGTACAGTATAGAATGGAGATTCTAGATTATAGTATTGAATCTGTAATTTGACCTTATGGCATTTCCCTACTTTTTCAATTTTCTTAACATCAGCTACCATAACTTTCATGTTAGCCATGGGAAATGTGAAAATGTTGAGCCTTTTCACCATAGTTGAGTCCAAAAAGTTGTGAGTGCTACCAGTATCGATTAGAACCATTACGTCGTTTTTTTATATGTCCTCTTAACTTGACGTTTAGGGTTGCAATATACCTGTCATGGCCGATAATGACACTTGCAGAATATTCTCATTATCTAGTTCTAGAGAAAATTATGGAGAATCTTCAATTTCTTCTATGCTTGATCCTTCACTGTCTGAATCATTGGTTGCTTCACATGTATACATGTTCTTGGTTTCCTTTCCCTTATGCACATCTATGTTTAGGGTCCTATTTTTCGCCACAATGTTTGCACTTACCTTCTTTCATTGTTTGCATTTCCAAATTAGTTTTTTCTCCTTCACAAAGATGTCGTGCAACATATTTTGTATTATCCGTATTCGCAATTTGGGGAAATCTTCGTCTCAAATATACTCTTTCAACTTTTGGCCACTGCATCTTTTTGTGCTTCTTTTCAACATCTTTTGCTTTATGTCTTGCTTCTTCTATAGAAATGATGTCATGAAGCTCAAGCTCAGCGTGGAGATGGGGTTTAAGTCCTGTGATGTATAATTGAATGAGACGAGTTTCTGATAATCCACGTACTCAAGTAGCTAAAGTTTCCCATTCTCTAGTTTATTCATCCACTTCTCCTTTTTGTTGTCGTCTGGTGAGTGCTGGGAGGAACACTTCTTCCTTGACACCTTGGAACCCCTTAAAGAATGCATTTTTGAATTTCTTCCAACTAATAGCAAGTCTCATCTTTTTCCACCACATATACCAATTATATGCTTTGCCTTCCATTTGCATGGATGCATGCCTAATCTTTTCATCATCATTGTCAATACCGCAAATCTCGAAATATTCTTTCGCTTTATTGAACCATGCAACACTACATTTCTCGTTACCATCAAATTTGGAGAGCTCCAGTTTTTCTCTTCATTGATATGTAGCCACTGGTGGAGTGAAGAAAGGGTATTGATTCGAGAACTGTATATTTGAGTATTGATTCCAGAGCTACATATTTTGACAATTTGTGTTACTATTTTGCTGATTGGGCATGGCAGATGCTTCTGGAGACTCAGGGGTCTCATGTGAGTCTAATGAGTTTGATGTACCCAAAGAACTTGGATGTTGAGTAGCTTCATTATTCTGAGGTATTTGGCCAGGTGTAATATTCAACTTATCACAAATACAAGTCAACATCGCCATTGCTCAATCATGAGCTATTGATGCTGCATTATGATTTCAATCCACCTTATTTGAAAGGATTGCATGATCCTTTTTAAATTCATTATGGTTTTGCTCGAGCTGATTCTCTATTCTCTTCATTGAATTCTAGAGTTCCTTGATTTTTTTGGCATGTCCGTTGACCTTAGTCTCAAGGCTTATTAATTTTTTGTTAAAATCAGCCATCGTCATAGATGACGACATTGAACGGGTATGTGGTGTTGTATATTTATCCAGCAGCCTTAACCTTTTCCTTAACTTGATCCTAATTTTTTTTTACTATTTTTTTATATACTATATAATTTAATAATTATAAAGCTTTATAATTATAATATAACTATATAGTTGTAACTTTATATAGTTTAATCTAAATAATGTTAAAAGATCTACGTTTACTTGCTAACGGCTTGGACACGACTAGGACGGCGAACGACAAATGCGACTAGTAGACAGGGAACAAGGAAGAGGGTGAAGAGATGGTCGAGAGACAACGCGGCTCGGGGGACAGCTAAACGGCAGCTAAGGAATGGGGTGCGGACGCCACAAGGACAACTGGCAGATGAGTCAGCTACGACAGGAAACAAGGCACAGTGTAACGGACAAATTTGACGACAGCGAAAAGAAACAGTGAACAGTGGCAGTAGGGAGATGCAAGTGGCTCCAGACGATTAGCAGAAGAATGTATGGACCGCGGGGACAGAGGCAATGTAGGTGGATTGGGACAAGGTGCAGATGGCGGTGAGGTAGCAGTGCAAGGACGGAAGAGTAGTCTTCAGTGAACTAGGGCGTGGTTGGCTATGATACCAGATGGAGCAACAATGCTCAGTAATGAATAGAAACACACACACACACATATATATATTATTAATAAACTGAATGATGGTTTTTTATAATGAGGATCCCTGGCTTATATACTGCCATGGTTACCTTCTCGAGAAAGGACGTGATCTTATGATCGTGCTCTTTCGTCTAATTACACTAAATAATTGTTACAAATAATTTTTACATAACATAATATATATCTATTATCATGATTCATATCTCTCTACTTGATATTAAATTTGAAATTTCAATGTGAATGTTCAATGTTTTATGTTTCTTGTTGTAAATTGGAAGATTTCAAAATTGAAATTTCATAATTTGAATTTCACATATAATTATAATTTATATAATACAATATGATTATATATATATATATATATATATATATATATATATATATATATATATATAATATATAATATATATATATATATATATATAACTATAATATAGTATATACCTCGACGAACCAATGCACCCTATTTCAAAATGTGATGTACCCGTCCCCGTACTCGAACCTATGTTTCTTGGCAACTTAGACCTTAACTTCTTTTGTTGCTTGATTTCGCATCCCTCTGTCAATAAGGAGGCTCAGTTTGACTTAGTGCCATTTGACTCTTCCTCATACCATCTAATACTGCAACTTGGGCACAGTAGGAAGCAATGGAGACAACAAAAGGAAATTTGCAGTCATACAGGGATGCATCCCCACACCCTGGAGATGTATTTCTGTGGAAATGTCATATTGGGGATGTTGGGGTATCCTGGGTATGTCCCAGAAGCACCCATTATGTCAGACACATCAGGGGAGGCAGCCAAGTATGTCCTCATCCGAATTTTCTACATCCCTTGCAAATGGACATTTGTACAGATGGACCTCCTTGCTACTCAAACATCAATTTAAGTGAATGAAAAAAGAAAAACATAATTTATTTTTTTTCAACACTCATATTTAGCCAATCCCACCAACATTTTTATAAACCCTACCAAGAGCCTTAAACCAAAACAAAACATCATGTGAAGATTCATTGTTGGTGTTGAGCGGTAGTTGGAAACTAGTTGTTGAAAACTATCAACAGCACAGGATATTTTTGGCATTTTTCATCTGATTTAAAATTGAAAATTTGGGTAAAAATTGTGGATAAAAGTTTGTGACAAAGGTGGAACTTTTGGGACTTCTTCACTGGAAAGGTAGTTGTAAACCTGTAACAGCAGTGACTCTTTGCTAATTTCACACTAAAATACACATGGAGATTGTTAGCCCATGGGATGCCATTACTTTCATGACTGATCATTTTAGTGGTTTTTTTAAACATGAATGAGCCAAGAGGTTCATTTTAAAATCTAGTATGACGGCAATATGTAATTTTGTCTGTGCTCAACTTGGAGTTGACACGTGTCCCTTAAAAAAAATATTTTAAATGCAAAAACATTGTTGGCTATAATAAAAACATAAATGATTATACATATTTGATTAGTTTTAATTAAAAGCATTATAAGACATTAGTAATCACGTTCTCATTGTGATCACTTGGTTTTTTGATATTTCACTTTCACTCCTCAAGAAATAAATTAAATATTTCGAAGTCTATGTTAAATAATATAATTTTATATAGTAGTAAAATTAAAATAAATAAATAAATAAAACCTTCTAATTCTCTTATAAATATTTCATTCAATATAGAACTTAAAAGAATTGCCGATATAATATATTTCAATATAAACTCCATATATATATATATATATAGTCTCTGTGTGTGTGTGTTATGTTTACCTTAGTAAAATATTCAATGCTCAAAAATACAATTTAAACAATGAAAAATTACACGTGGTCTATATATATATATATATAGAGAGAGAGAGAGAGAGAGAGAGAGAAAACTATTGAGAAATCTAGGGGCGGCAAGAGTAAGTGATTTCTCTTTCCTGATAACTGTTTTTGATGAATTTTTACTTCATTAGCCTCTTCTTATACTTGATTATTATTAGTGTTCTTCATCAAACAGCTACCAAAACATAAAGAACAATAAGACAAAGGACACAAGATATAGACGATCAACTAGGGCCAAAACCTCTCCAATCTTGAGAGGAAAACCCACAAAATTCTTCCTCTTGTAGAATCTTCAATTGATGAATACCAAGACCTAAACCCTTGACCAAGAACCTCTCCAAGACCAAGTCACAACACTTCCATGAATTGCTCTTCTTCTCCTGCAAGTCAACGCTAGTCAAACTGACTTACGCACCTATGTCCTTGACTTCTTTGGAATTTCAGCCTCTTGTTACAAGCCTACAATTTTTCAGCCTCTTCAGAAACCCTAGTTATAGCGTGTGTGAGAGATAGACAAAGTTTTAACCCTTGATTCCTCTTCGCTTGGATAGGGGCTCCTTATTTTGCAATTCGGCTTAAAGGTGTCTTGAATTCCTCCTTGTTTCAGCCCTCTTAGATGATTGTAATGACTCGGTTTCTACAGCAACAGATCGTACCCAATATTCCTCGCACATGTGAGAGATTTTCACCCTAAAACAGACCCAAACAATTTGGTTCTTCCTTCTTCTTCCTTCACTAGGATGGGAGACTTCTTCTTATCCCTTGATCAAACTTTCTTGTGCTTGAGTGAGTGCTCTTCAAATCAGATCGATGGCTCTATATATAGGCCTCTTGACACATCCTTTTAGGCCGAATTGAAGTGTCCTTAGGCCGACTTGTTGCTTCATGAGGCCGAATTGATGCTTGCACATTTGACATGGTCTTGGAGGGTCTTTTGACTCTAACTTGGCTAAAATAGTTTTTCTTACAATATGTAACATGCCCAAATGGCTCATTCATACATGACAATGACTCAATGACTCAATGACTTTATGACAAACCTAGAAGCACTCAATGGGTGCTTTGACCTATAAAAATAAATCTCTTTAGCATGAAACCCATGCCTCAAGACTCACAATAATAAATTTATCTTTCTCCTTTTATTAAATACAGAAAATCATGATTACATCTGTCATTATGAAGACCGAACCTAGTTACATATTTCAACACTACCTCTTAAATAGGGAGGTATTCATAATCCATACAAGGCACTTGGACATTCTCAATCTGAAGAATTCTCATAATAAGAGACAGATTGGTAACCCATCTGTATAGAATCATATCATCCAGCATTGTCACATAGCAAGGCCTTGACTAACAGCTCTATCTCTCCACATGATTAGAGCACAATGTTGATGAGACCAATGATTTATAGATACCTTCATCATTGTCTCTCCAGGAGCATACTCCACCAGGGTCTTCACAGGGTATGTCCTTCCAGGACTATTCTTATCTTGGGTTCCCATTACAAAGAATAGTAGTCCTCTATGACTACTCTTATCTTGGATGCCCTGCCACATCCTTAAAGAGTATCAGATGCCAGATGCTTACCCAATCCTCCATTATTTTCTTCCCAAGTGAAGACAAGAATGATGTGTCTATCTCGCCCTCTCAACTAGGGAGGATATACCCATTCCTATAAAAGAAACGCACCCAAGTTCACTCTTATCCAGGGACTTGTCCAAGCTCCCTCTTAGGTAGGGACTTGCTTCCAAGTTTCTTCTTAATTAGAAACTTGCTTCCAAACTCCCTCATAATTAGGGACTTGTTTCCAGCAGCAATTCTTTCTTCATTGGTGGAGATCATGGGATCTTGAGCTGCTTGTAGTGCGCCTCCATTCGATGTCATGAATTTCATTTTTAGCATTACGGAGCCTTCATCTTTGGTAATTCTTCATAGGGCATCGGTCATCCATCACTTTCCTTCTCAAATCAGGGTATTCATGTCTTTCTTCCTTTTATCGGAGACCATTAGACCATATCTAGCTTTTCCTCATACAGCTACCTTTTACATTATGTATCCTTCAGGATCTTCCATCCCACCACATGAGTACCAGTTGTAGATGACCCACACCTTTCTTTCGGTAGCCCATCCAGAGATTATTTGAAAAAATAAAAAATGAACATCAAATCAAAAACTACCTTTTGTGGTGGCCCTAAATCATGACATTTGCTTGTTGCAACATCAATATCCTGCATTCATATTCACATATCTCCAAGATATTCATTTTTCAAGGGTTTTCTTTCTTTTCAGACTTTTCCAAGGTCTTCATATCTTTCCCAAGGAGATATCATAGTCAATTCTTCTAGTCATAGGCTGTTGATTTCCTTCTTCATAGGTGCATCTTTCACGATCTCTTATTTTCTCTTTATTCACATATTACTTGCTAGTAACTCTCAATCATAGTTCCTTCATTTTTGTCAACCACCTCATATTCCATATGAGGACATATTATGTTGATTTCATTTAGTTAATATGTGACCTATGCTTTTCTGCATCCTTTTAATGAAAGAGACCCTTTTTCCTTGATCATGCTCGTGAGGTAGAGCATTCATTCTTACTATCTGCAACTATATGATGACATGACTTGTCTCATTCAACATATGCATAATACCTCTTTCTCCTTCTCTAAGTCATCTAGACTTCTTCCAACAACTTCCTTTCCTTGAGAGAATTTCAACCATCTCGAAATGTTGCATTCCTTAGTCATCATACCATCATTCTTCCAAATTGTGAATCCCATCTAAGGTGGTATTCTTAGCGAGAAACTTGCTTAAGGGATGAACCTTCTAATGAAGATTTCTACGGAGGATATTGAACATCCTTGTCCTGCAAATGCTCCTTTCTAATGATGTATGATTAGATCTATACTAGATGACTTCCTTCTTCCATAAGTACTACTTATGCTTCCAATGAGGTTACCAAGAGCTACTATTTCCTATGATGATTGCTACAAGTATGTAGACCTTTACTTCAGTTATGACATGAGCTCTTGTATGTTTACTATGATGCCTTCTTAAGATGCATCCTATCATTCTTCAACCATGGTAGAGGTCTTTCATCTTTTATTTTCCTTGTTGTCCATCCACATCATGAATAGAGCCTAAGGGTCCGTATAGTTCCCTTTTTCCATCATGCCTCTCAAAGGATCATCCCATCCATCTTTTACTTCTTGTACCTACAATACTAATTAACAAGTATCCCAAGCAAAATATGATACCAAAACATGATGTCAAGTTATCCTTTTAGGGTTTCTATGCAACCAAGTGGTCATCCTAGGGTTTCTTTGGTTCAAACCATAAATCATATTACAACACACTAGGGTTTCTCCCATGCCCCAGAAACCTGACAAACCCTAGAAGTTAAATCATAGGGAACAAGTACTTTAAGATTCAGGTTTCTAAATATTAGGGCTTCTTATGAACCATCATCACAAACCCTAGAGTCATAACTTCAACCTTATAACATTATATGATTGGCCCTTAACAATAAGAAAAATATCATACATACCTTATGGTTACTTACCTTTGTCAAGATTACTAGCATTTTTTAGATGCCATGTTCATCAATCTATTTTCAGGTGTCAGATATTCTTCATTGTACTCATCTGTTGATTCTTCAAAGTATATGATTGCCACAGAGACTTTGTTTACTGATCTTGGATCTATGTTCCTATAGCTTCACAGATCTTCGTACAAGTGATATTTGAAAGCATATCAATGTTTTCTCTCTGGAGATGATACAGTTTCGACATCTGCTTGATGACTATATTGCTTCAGGTCTGCATTTTCAGATCTTTCAAACTTCGTTACAGTGATCAGATATATATGGGATAGGTGACTGCCACATGTACTCAGTCACCACAGGATTTGAACTTGTAAGTATATTAGAGAAGTGATGTCACAGGGACATATCTTGAAGATGAGATATACTATCTCGTAGATAGAGAGATTTGTTCTCCATCCCTTTAGCAAGTTCGAATTTTTTGACAGAGAACAACCATATGACCAGAGGGTGATATGGTCTATGAATCCAAATTTTACAGAGATGAGAATCTGATCTACATATGCCCAGATCAGGTTTTGGAATCCTTGATGAATTTTGGATTGATGCTACCTTGTGGAGTTTCCTTTATCAGCTTTGTGCAAGGAGATTTAAGCTCTTGAATGGAGACATCAAAATAATTATATTTGCCTCAAAATCTCAGATCTGTGGTTGTTGTAGGATTGACTTCATATAATGATGCCAATAATCAGACTTTCATTCCTTTTTGTGGTGAATTATGGCCTTCAAAAGACGGTTGACTTCTTTTCTTCAATATCTCAGCTCTTGACTGTAATTCGGTGCTACTTTAGTGGAGATGCCCTAGATTTTCCATGAGTGAGAGGAGTTATAGCCCAGAAAAAATCAATCCTTATCTCTTTGGTCTCTCTCCTCTTCTTGATGATTGATGCCCTGGATAATCTTTTTGTGCTTTGGTTCTTGAATGTCCTTTATTGAGTTGCCCTCCTTTGACTTGTCACCTTAGCTCTGATACCATGTTGAGAAATCTAGGGGCAGCAAGAATAAGTGATTTCTCTTTCCTGGTAACTGTTTATGATGAATTTTTACTTTACTTCATTAGCCTCTTCTTATACTTGATTATTATTAGTATTCTTCTTCATCAAACAGCTACCAAAACATAAAGAACAATAAGACAAAGGACACAAGATATAGGTGATCAGCCAGGGCCAAAACCTCTCCAATCTTGAGAGGAAAACCCACAGAATTCTTCTTCTTATAGAATCTTCAAATGACAAATTCCAAGACCTAGACCCTTGACCAAGAACCTCTCCAAGACCGAGTCGCAACACTTCCATGAACTGCTCTTCTTCTCCTTCAAGTCAACACTAGTCAAACTGACTTCTGCAGCTCTATTTTCGGCTTCTGTGGAATTTCGGCCTTTTGTTACAGGCCTGCAATTTTTTGGCCTCGTCAGAAACCTTAGTTACAGCACATGTGAGAGATAGACAAATTTTTATCACTTGATTCCTCTTCGCTTGGATAGGGGCTCCTTATTTTGCAATTCAGCTTAAAAGGTGTCTTGATTTCCTCCTTGTTTCGGCCCCCCTCTTAGATGACTGTATTCACTCGGTTTCTGCAGCAACAGATAGTACCCAATCTTCCTCGCATGTGTGAGATATTTTCATCCTAAAATAGACCCAAACAATTCGGTCATTCCTTCTTCTTCCTTTGCTAGAATGGGAGGCTTCTTCTTATCCCTTGATCGAACTTTCTTGTGCTTGAGTGAGTGCTCTTCAAACGAGATCGATGCCTCTATATATATATATGCTTCTTGACACATCCTTTCAGGTCGACTTGTTGCTTCATGAGGCCAACTTGAGGCTTGCACATTTGACATGGCCTTGGAGGGTCTTTTGACTCTAATTTGACTAAAATAAGTTTCCTTACAATAGGTAACATGCCCAAATGGGTCATTTATACATGACAATGACTCAATGACTTTATGACAAACCTAGAAGCACTCAATGGGTGCTTTGACCTATAAAAATAAATTCTCTTGAGCATGAAACCCATGCCTCAAGACTCACAATAATAAGTTTATTTTTCTCCTTTTATTAAATACATAAAATCATGATTACATCTGTCATTACGAAGACCAAACCTAGTTACATATTACAACAAAAACCACTATAGATCTATCTTAATCACAGATTTATCAAGCACTATAAGGGATTAAATATCTTCACAATCTTTTTTCAAGTTTTGTATTGTAAAAAGAGGTTTGCATATAATGAGATTTGATCCCTCTCGGCTCTTGGGAGATCCGTAGTTAAGATGGATCTATACTGGTTATGATTTGTTGAGTTATTTGTTGTGTTACCGAACGCGTGGATCCATGTTTTGAATCCAGATACGAATACAGATCCATCCAGATCCGCAAAGGATCTGCCATGTAAACAGATCCCATGCAGCTGAAACGGATCTTGTGCCAATTAGCCTTCACATGCCAGATCCCAAGGAAATTTCATTAGGGTTTTAAGCTTTTTTTTAATTTTTTTAAGGATATTTGCCACCTGTTTGAAACACTATGCAGCAAATATTATTTTGACACTTTTGGTTAAATTACTTATTATTTAATATTATTCCATAGGCTGTATAAGTTATTAATTACCTGTCACTTGTAGGTGGTATAGCAAATAATAATGCTAGCAAGAAGGTCTGAGTATTAACAATTTAATTTTTTATTTTTTATAATGCTAGCGCGAAAGCTTTGAGACAATATATAGAAAATAGCATATAGTATGTGCTTAGTTTACAATTTTGTTTGTGTACAAAGGATGGTTGTGTCAATTATAGTTTAATTAGATTAATCCCATCCAGCTCTAGGTGAAGACCCCTCTTAGAACAGTATGATACATAGACTATAACATATTATCAAACAGTGTATAGTATTTATTTAACATCGTAATTAGCTAGGAATTTTTAAATTTAAAGGCAGATTTCAAGGAAGATGATAGGTTGATCATGACGCAGAGTTGAAATATTCAATTGATAAGGATGTAGACCCATTTCTGGATATGTAGTTATACCTACTCTGCATCAACATATCAAGAGTGATCATTGACGAGACACTCAATTTCGCATTTACAGTTAATCGTGACTTTCGATTCAGATCTGTAAATTATCTAATGATTTCAGTTCTAATGTTGTGTTTCATGAATAGTTTTGATAATATATATATATATATTGTTTTTTTTTTGTATGTGGTGATTCCCCAACATATCCAATTCATGGCTTTGCAAAAATCTAGTGAATCCGTATCTGAATCCAGATCCATATCCGTGTCCATATCCATTCCTTGGTAACTTAGGTTATTTGCAAATCATTGTTTGTTATTAATCATTAACCATTGATAAAAAATATCCCTGATATTTTATTTTATTTTATTTTAAATTTCTATCTAGTATAATTTTCTATATTTGGGGCAAGGGTCCCATGTGCTAGGGCATACCCTCAACAGAGCCTATTGTCCCCTAAATTTTGGGGTCTCTCTCCAAATGTGCTCAGTACACAACCATGTGTACCAGTGTCCCTGCCTATTGGCAACTTGGAACATTAAAAATTCTTCATGAGGTCATTCTGAACCCTTTTTGTATGATGTTGAATTGGAAAAAAACAGAGGTAGAACAAGCTTTACACCACATGCATGTTCTTACAATAATTGCTTACTGTTGACACCTAATCTTCATGATTGGGTGAATTTATGTAAATAATTAAATTAGGAATGTGAACAGTCATCGGGAGATGAACTGAACAGTCACTCCCTATTGTATATAACAAAGACCTACCTAATGGAATAAGATACGAATTCGTTTTACTGCCTATTGGAGTTACTGCCTGGCCTGACATGGTATCAGAGCCAACGCCTTGTTTTAGCTCTTATGCTCTTGTAACTCCTCTGCCATATTCCTTACCTGTGCTCTCTGTCTGCCAGAAGGCGACTGTCCATAAAAGCTGCTGCCTCTGCCATATTCCACTGCACTGACAACGTTTTCTCACATAACGGTAAACACCTCTGCAAGCATGCCCTGAATCACTGAGCGATCTGCAGTCTATCTACATGCCGAAAGAATGTATTGAATACGTTGCTCCTGATTTGAATGTTGCTCTTGAGTTGAATGGTAACCCTGTATTGAATACACTGCTCCTGATTTGAATGTTGCTCCATTCTAAAGAACACTGGTATACATATGTTGAATATGTTTTGGCTATACGCTATCTTTTTTGGCATATGCGTTAAATACACCGCCCATTCTGCCTAAGGATCTTGGTATTTGTTGTTATTACCTGCGTTTTTTGGTATTAATACAATCACAGTTTTGTGTATACGCATATAGTGTTCTCATTTGGTGCAGTGGATGCGTGGATTCCTTGTCCATAATTCCATAATTTTCACCACCGTTGTTAAAACGCTGCTTTATATAAACTCTGTTATATATACAAGGTTTTCATATCCACTTCATATATACGTTGTTTTCTTAACACTCCCCACCATACTCCAGTCTTGAAGAATACAATTGAATGAAAGCTGATAATTTTTCAGGCTTTAAAGATCCGTTCCACACTTACGCTTCTATATTTTTCTCCAAATTGTAAATATTACATCAAACAAATTGACGTATGTGTTTTTGCCTCTGCAAATTGGGTGAAATTTCTGTGCACATTTTTCATTTTCGGCCGAGATTCTGTGCCTGGTTCGTTTCCCGGCTGGTGTCATTTTTTCCGAGGGATTAAAGAACTTTTACACAGGAGTATTTGCCGAGGTTGACCATTGTAAATTACAGTTCAAAGCATGCGTTGACCTACATGGTCATGACCATGGTATTTATATATGAAGTTTATAGGGGATTTATATAAGATTTATAAGTTGAAGTTTTATGAGATTTATATAAGACTTATAAGGTGAAGTTTTATGAGATTTATATGATGGACTTATATGAAACTTATATGAGGTTTATCTGAGGTGGATTTATACAATGATGGATTTATATGGGTCACATTATGGATTTGAAATCTTTTGAGAATGCCTTTTTTGAGTACATTTTTACTGTATATTGGCAGAAGTATTCTTTTCTATCAGCAAAAGTTTTTTTTACAGAATGCATTCAATCATCTCCATGGTAGGAATAGTTCTCATTGGCAAGGAGAACTATCCTGAATGGTCCCGGAT